>CM062225.1:32998926-33178515 GCA_031216235.1 Syzygium jambos
ATCTCTCTCTCTCTTTTTTTTCCCAAATTTGATTACAATGTACATTTTGATTACATTTTATATTGAATAATTCATTATTTCATAATTTGATAATTCATTATTTTTTTTTGGTTAATACCACCAAAAATCCCAAACTGGTACGCATGTGATAATTTTACCTCAAACTTTTTTTTTATCATAAAAAACCCTAAACTAGTACACCTGTAACAATTTACTCCAAACTAGTAAACCCGTGACAAATTTACCCTAAACTATTTTTTTTACTACGAAAAATCCCAAATTGGTACACTTGTGATAATTTTACCCCGAATTAATACTTTTTAAATTTTTCAAATTTTTTTATCAAAATTTTTTATTTTTTTTTATTTTCTTTTCTTTTTTCTTCATCTTCAACCTCTAGCCGGTCGCCAAACCAGCGATCGGCCAGAGGCAGAAGCCGACGAGGTTAGCCCCGCTGGCCGCTGGCAAGGCTTAACCTCATATTCACTTAATCTCATATTCACTTGAAAGTAGACAGTACTGACAATTCATGAATAACGAATCCAGGACCGTAAAAGGGGAGAACTTTCACATAATCTAAACTTCAGAGCTCAATGAGCTTCCATCAAACGGCGAGAAAAGCATAAGGGTGTTCCGTAAAAGACAAAAACAGCGAACATAAGTCGAAGGAAATAAAAAGGGGGACCTTCAAGTGATGCAGCGAGGCTAAGGACGCCTTTAGCGACGGAGATGACTTCGGGGCCGATACCATCGCCGGGAATGAGAGTGACGGAGTAGCGTCTGGTGGGTGTGGTCGCGCCGCACCTGATGCTGCCCAATCTAGGAGGGCATTGCTTGGGGAGTGAAGCGTTGTTGTTGTGGCAAAATGGGGCTATGAGGGGTTTGGAATTCAGCTGCAGAGAAGCCATTGTTCAGACAAGGGGCGAGAGAGAGAGAGAGAGAGAGAGAGAGAGTTGCAAAGTTTGCAGAGTTCTGTGTTGAGCGAGTGCGACGCTATATAGGCAGCTTGGCGGCTCCTGTTGGAAAACAAAGGTGTCCCGCACGTTTGTCTTGGTTTAATCACGTCTTTCCGCATGCATAAAGGTTGTGTGATTAATTAACATTAAATACAAAAGGAAAAGGAAAATGATCAGCTCTTTTGTAATACAAAATATCCACCTTTTTCTTTTGTAATATTAAATCAAATGTTATTGACATCTCGTATATTTGATCATCTAAGATTTCCTTCTTCGTGATAAATTACATTAATAGTTATTAAACTTCGGTCCGATGTGCAATGTCGTTTCTAAAATTTAAATTTGTTTAATGTAATTCTTGAACTTTATTCTAATGTTCAATATGGTCCTTAAATTTTTAAACATTTTCATATAATTTAGCGATTATATTGACTTACACTAATTATTCGATGACCATATTGAACAAATTAAAGGTTTATGGGCTAAAATTCATGGATCTTATTGTACAAATTAAAAATTAAGGGACTACATTCACATTAAACCAACATTTAAATTCCATTTTTATCTTCACACTCAATGCCTAGCATAACTTTTCGCCGTTTCCAAAGGGGAACAGATCAAAGCTCCCATCCTAAAGACAGCTTATTCTCTATTCTGCAAGTGGAGTAATACGATTTGGTTTGGTTCAAGTTGAAAACAAAAGAGGTCATCGAATAGTCATTACTCTTATTTTGGCCGACTCCCCTCGGTCGTTGCGCTGCCCACAGCCACAAGAAGTGACTTAGAGTCGTGGGGGCATCTCCTTCTTTTCGTGTCGGTACTTTTCTTCCTCTTGTTTTTCTTTCCCTTGGGTTATTCGCCGGGAAATTTTATTTTAATTTTTTTTAATTCGGGGGGAGGTGCTTTTTCCATGGTCTTTCCCTTATCTAAAAAAGAAAAAAATCAGTACATACATGCTCCTCTTTAGAGAAATCCGACGTTTTTTGAGGATCTGTAATGTACTTTTTGTATCGTGTGGGTTCACTCTTTTTTAATTTCTCTTTCGAACTATAATATATTTTTATTTTTATTTTTATCTATCAAAACATTCGAAAATATTAACTTCTAAATTATCGTTAGCATTTGGGTTTTTCTAATCGTCTTTCGGAATTTTAACTATGGGAAAATTAAGTGGGTTCGTTTGTTTCGCGGAAAGCATTTTTCGGGAAAACACTTTCCTCGTTTTCCAGTGTTTGGTTTGCTCGGGAAAATGAGTCAACGGAAAAGGTTTCTTTACTAAAGCTTAAATTTGGGACAATGATTTCCTCTTTAATAGAACTGAAAATTATTTTTCAAAATATAACTAGCTATTGATGCTTGAACCCGAAACTCTACGTTTCGGCACAAAAACCCTAATGTTGGTTCCCGAGTCCCGGCATTCAGGATCACGTCTCGGTGTCCTGGGCCCGGGCCCCCGAGGCCCACGCCTAGGTCCATCGAGGCTGAGCCCGAACCCCTAGTGTCTGTACCCGATCCTCTGGCACCTAAACTCGGGTCCATAAAGGCTATGCTCAGGTACTCGATACTTGAGCTCTTGTCCCGACCCTCCGGCCCGAGTCCACAAAGGTCGTGCACAAGTCCTTGACGCTTGGGCTCAGGTCCTTAATTAATGAAACATTTTTTTATAAAAATATTTATTTAAAAAATTCTAATTTTTATTTGTTAAATCGAATTATTTATTCTTTCCTCTTCTTTCTTTTTCTTTTCTTTCTTTTTCTTTTTCTTCTACCTCGGCTGGTCGCCGGCCACGGTAACGACCGATAAGCTCGCGGCCTCTGGCAGCGAGCCCCTAGGTAACAGCCCGAAGACCGCCAAGACCGAGGGTGGCGAGCTCGAGGCTCGGCCGATCCAAGCGAGCTTGCAGCTCGCCAAATCCAGGCAAGCCCGAGCAAACATTTGACTCGTGAAATTCACAAACTCGAACCAAGCAAGACAAGCCAAATTGCATGATCAAGGGGCTCAAATAGATCACGATTAACGGGCAACACGTATCAAGATCGCTCGCAATCTAAGTAAGTGAGAATATAAGATGAAATAGATAACGATTGAATACTCTATTTCAACTTTGGAAGCTAATGAGGCGCTGGATTTGACCAAACCAGCTCGATGTCAAAGCAAGCACGCTTTGCGAAAGCGACCCGATGACTGCATGATCCATTCGATCCTTATCTTGGAATATTCCACGTTAAATTAATCAATATTTGGAGCCATACCACGTTAGATGCGATGTTACGTGAGCCTTCTCATTTCGCAAGCATTTGGCATCTAAAATATACAGAGTACTTATTATTCTTTACAGAAATTCGATATCATCGTGACCGTAGATATTAGAATTTTAAAACACAGTTACTTTCCCGGTATTTCGCAAGCAAAATAGTATCTCTTTTCATATACCCTTATCCAAATCACTTTTAGACCGTCACTCGCTGATATTCATTGTCATTTTTATGTCGGACATCGTTGGTACAATTTCATAGCCATAATCATCGTTGCCACCATTTGTGAATTTCAAGTGAAGGTGTCAATAAAGGTAGGGGTGATCGGTTCCCGGTCCAGTCTGATTCTGTCCGACCCGATTTCAAGGTAGAACTTGGAATTTTTTCGCTTTATTTTGAATAACCCTTGTCCATCTTCTAAATCTGCTACATAATCTTTTAGAAGCGCATGAAACCTTAAACCTACCGTATCAGGGTCGATTCTTTGTTTTTCTAACCGAGAACCGACCCCTATAAACCCTGGAACTGATCAAAGCTTTTTATTTCTTCTTTTCATTTATCAAATACGAATACATATCTTTTTACTTAGTGTTAGGAGTAAACTAATTCCAAAGTGGTTCGATTGTATGTTCTCCCTTGGAATCGGCCTTGCAGGTTGCAGGTTTCAGATTCTCAAGTTAGAATTTGCCGGTTGAGGATATAGAACCGACAACTAAACTGACCGGTTTCTAGTTTTTAGAACTAGGAACTTATGAACCAGCATTAAATTGGTCGAGCGAGATCAGTTCTTATATTGAACGGGCCGGATTGTTTACCCCTAATTTAAGCAGTCATCTTAAATCATCACATACTTCTTCGTCTACGAGACTTAAGCCGTCATCTTAAATCATCGCATACTTCTTCGTCTACGAGACTTGTTCGATTGATTTGACAAAGAAGAAAGTGGCAAGCCCCAGGGAGTCAAATAGTTCGGTTGTCGAACATAGGAGCCCACCAAAGCAAGAAAGCGACCATCAGCGTTTTCCAAAGCAAAGTCAAGTACGGGGTAACGTCGGATATGGCATAGGAATGGACGCGGAAATTGGCTCGTATCTACTGTTCGTGGATATTCCGAATACGACGTCCGCGGCCGAGGTGAATCGAATAAGTTAAGCAAGGCATCGCTTTCCGGGAGGGAGAAGAAAAAATGAGGAAGACATCTGTTGGTTTTCTACGAAACATGCATAGTTAAAATTAAATATAAACGCAGCGAAAAAATATAACCATACATGTATCTCCAAAGGTGTTGTTCGTGCGTTTCAATCAAAAATCAAAAGACCATAGGGGGTTAAACGGATTACTTCTCGTAGCGTGCCCAAAACGATTTCGGTTCGAATGTTCTTCAGTTCGAGCCCCACAACCGTCGGACCTCTAGTTCAGACACACCATCAATCGCACGACGAATGGAAGGAAGAACTTGCGGATAATCACCAATAAAATTGTGCTAGCAATCTTGTTGCGATAATTCTTCGCACTCTCGATATTTCAGTCACGACGTCAGAAGAGAGAAAACGTGTTTTCTTAACTCTTACTAACACATAATAATTGCATACGCTTTTTTCTTCATCGTATTTGCAACTGTTGCGGATCGCATCATTAATAATGGCGTTGCTGATCGCATGTGTGCACGTTGCACGCGATCAGCAACGGTTGCTTATCGTGTGTGTCATGCACACGGTCAGCAACCGTTTGCTGACCGTGTGCCATGCACTTTGCACACGATCAGCAACGGTTGCTGATTCGTGTGGGTCATGCACACGGTCAACGCTTGCTGGCCACGTGCATGCGACAAATATTTTTTTATATAAATAAATATAAATATGTATATACAAATATAGAAGTGCATGATCAGCATATGTGTATTTTGTGAGCATCATATGCACACACGCCCATGACAAAAATTGAATTAAACTAAATCCCATTTAATTTAATTTCAGTCCGACTCAATTCGATTGCAAACATATTTGCAATATCGTCTCTTCCGTACTACGTCATCCAAAATTGGTCATGGTGTGTGACATCCCTAAGTTCATCACTGAGCTAGTAGTAAGACTTACATTAACACATTAGTACTCCCAAGAGAATTGATTGTCCCGATCAACCTCTAGGTCCTACAAGCCATGATTGACATCTAGCAATATTTCATGGCTATCCAGACAGTGTGAATGTTTTAAGAACATAATGAACCTATCAGCTTTGATTACAATGTAATTCAATCCCTCTGCCTTACTATGTCCCGATCGAACAAAGACCATGGAATATTTGTCAAGTCACCAATTCGATCGTATGCACAAATCTAATTGACATGCACTTTATATGAGACATGAACAGTTCATTCTCGGTTACAACCCCGGCCGAGGATTTCAATGCAATGTCAAGATTAGATTGCATAGGACATCATTATTGTACCTTGCATATAACAAGGAGACAGATTCCATTTTACGCACACGTGTAACTTCGTATGTGAACGAACTATGGCCATCAAGTACAGAGACGAATCAACGAAGCAGCAATATGCGCACCTGTGAACCATAGCCATCCAACATACAAGTCAACATTGTACCTCAGGTCTAAGGATTATTTACACAAGACCAGAGCACGAACGATTAGACATTGACCACGCTAAAAGTTTCCATGTTGCTAATCGTTCTATGCATGTCACGTTCAGTGAACTTGTCTGATACAAGCACCTGTATTCTAACTCGGGTATCGTAATATCCAATGATTCGTGACTCGTCATTCCCTTAAGAATCTAATACTTATTAGTGAAGTTACGAACACACCGGTCTCAACAGGATCATTAATATCCATTTAATGATCCATCGACTGAGAACAATTTAAAGATTCGGTCTAACTGTGAACCTGTCACACATATTCTTAACTTCTCAAGAATAGGTCCAGTCACAACTAATCTTATGGAATCATTCATATATTTAAATAATTGGACAAATTACTGAATGAGTCCTTGCCATTAAATAAATAATGTAATTGAAAGTACAACTAAAATCCCTAACATGTAACCATTACATGGTAACTTTAGGGCATACATCTAACAACATCCTCAATCGCCACACCCACCCCATGGACCGCAACGTGAACATTGTTGTCTCGTACGCCGGACAAAACAACACTCGTACGCTCTCGTTCGAGGAGATCGATTTTAATGTTACTCCTTTCCCACTTTGGAAGGTGAAACCAATATGAGAAAGAATATTCTTTTTTCGATTCTTGTTGATTTGATTTCTTTTTGAACTGTGAACATTGAACCGACGTGAGAAGAAGATACATATTTCACTATATGGCCATGAGAGCGAGAGTAGGTCAGTGATTTAATCAAATTAATTATTCACTATCTTGGTAAATCTCGAGTTTGCGGATATTATCCATCCTAATGAGATCCTGAGTAATAAATAGACCTGTTAAATGAGTGGATCGGGTCGAATATGGTCCGACTTAAATTAACCCATTTTCATGTAATGCAAATTTAATGATCCATATCCAACCCGACCTATACTCGACATATACCCAATACATAACTGATCCAATCCATATTGCTAAAACACTTATGTTTTTAATCAAATCTAGAAAATTTTATACCAAAACTAAGGTGAAAGTACAGATTAAGCAAGCGTGAGATTGAGAGGATGTGAAGAGAAAGTCATTAAGCTAGGTCGGATCTAAGTAATTTGTGAACCCATTTCACACTCTTATTAAATCCATTTACATAATATAACTAACTTGTATAACAATCTAACCCATCAAATATATACCCATTTTGAAAAATATAATAAGAGACGTGTTAAAGCCCCCAAAATGATGTTATAAGTGAATACGAGAAATAAAAATGAAAAATTAAGTCGGTAAATGATCCTCCTTCAATATTTAAAACGTACTAACAATAATTGAATTGATGAGCTCATTTGACTAGACTTGGTTGATATGATTGTGCGGACCTCAACATGTATAAGTGGGATCCGCACGATCAATATTCATAGTAGATTCGATTTTGGATCTAAGAAAGTTTTACTCGGACATAAGAGACGAAAACACTTCATTTTCGCGTCTTCCTCGATCCACAATCAAGAACGAACATATTTTGTGATCATTGTTCATGCAAGATAGAAAAACTAAGCATAACAATCGAGAGCTTGATAAGCGATATTACTAGTGAAGCCTTTCAGATCTCCTTATGTAGAGTTTTTGCTTCTTTCTTTCTGTTCTTGAAGGACACTAAAATCAATCCAGCATGTCGCGACCGACCTCCCGAGCCCTTTTCGATGACAACATGCAAAAAGCAGGGGGGCTCGCCTGGTATGTGCTAAGTCTAGGTTCAGGACTTAACTCGGGCTCTCCCAGGCCCATACCATATTGCGACTTAGGGTTTAAGTTTTTAACATGTAGGTGATTTACATGCAGGAGTCGCCACTAATCGATTTGAGGTGGGTTGATTAGAAACCCAAATAAGGTGATGGGAGAATCACCATATTCCTACAAACCAAAAATTAACTAGGTTCGGGGACTTGATTACACTAGTTAGATAACTAATGTCCTTTCGGTACCATTTTACCCTGTTCATTTTTTGAAAACATTTGTCAGGCAATTTTGATTGATTTTAGGACCTTTCTCCTAATATATGAGGTGATCGCGCGAGTGCATAATCAGAAACGATTAGCAGTCATAAGACACAACAATTCATGCAGTCTAAGGTTCTAACCTTAACTAAGTCAGATGATATTCAGAAATATGACAGTTCATGCAATTGTACTAAAAACATGCATAATAATACAACGGTAATAAAAATGACATGCAAAGTACTACTGCGCGACTTCACGCTTGTCTAATTTAAATAAGACAACAGCATGCATGATAATACAACAAAGGATTAAAAAACTCAGATAAGTCACATAGAAAAATTTTTTTGAGAAAAAAAAAGAAAAAAACGAAATAAGAAAAGAAAAAGAAATTTTTTTAAAAAAATTTGTTTTATTTTAAATTTTTTTTAAAAAAATTTGTTTTATTTTAAATTTTTTTTAAAAAAAATAAATACGGAAAAAGAAAAGAAAGAAAAATTTATTTTTAATTAATTTTTTAAAAAAAAATTTATTTTAAAAAAACGGAAAATAAAAAATAAAAGGAAAACCATTTTTTTAATTTTTTTTTAATTTTTTTTATTATTTTTTTAAAATAATATAATATAATATAATATAATATAATAATATAAACCGGTCGGGTCGGGTCCGACCCAAGTCAACGGGTCCGACCCGGGCGTTGACTCGGGTTGGATCAATTGATCCGAATCGGGTCGAATCAACCGATCCGGGTCGGTCGGACAGACCCGGTCAACGAATCCGACCCGGTTAGTTGACTCGGGTCGGATCAACTGAACCGGGTTGATCGGAATCAACCCGGTCAACGGATCCGACCCATTCGTTGACCCGGGTCGAGTCAGTTAAATTGGGTCGGACCAAATGGAGGGGGCAGCCGCCGGCGAAGCCAAAAATCGGCCTCTCGCCGGCGGACCCAGACCGGCGCCGACCAAAATCCGGCCCCTGGGACCACCACGAAACCACGTCGCCCACCTGGGTCGTCGTCCGTTCGCCGACCGGCGATCGAATTGAAACCGGCCTCCATTGAAGCATTTTGTCGAACAGATGGCGTGCGTGACCGAAAAAAGGGGGTTCTGACCTGTTTCGGCTACTCGGTCGACTCCGGCCGCCCCACTTACCTTTGGTGACAACGTATGCACGGTGGAGGACGACGGTATGGGCCGGGATTCGCGCGAAACGACCGGCGCGAGTCCCGGCCAAACCGTGCTAAAAAAGCAGAGCAAAACAGAGGCGTTCTCGGCCGGGGGAGAGCTCACCAATCGGCGGCGCGTCGGGGTGGCTTCCGGTTGCTCCGTGGGCAGCGGCGAGGCTGCTGGCTCTGTTCCGGCGAACTCCTGGCCGAGTTCCTCTCTCTCTCTTCTCTCCGTTCTGTTTCTCCCTCTGTCTCTCTCTCTGTATTTTCTCTCTCCGTGGCCGATCGGGACTCTCTTCCGGGGGCTGCCGGTCGGCTTGCTAGAGACGGTGGGACCAGCTAGGACCTGCAAAAACACTCCCAGAATCCTCTCTCTCTCTATTTCCCTCCTGGTCTCTCTCTCAGTCTCTCTCGTCTTCTCTCTTTCTCTCTCTCTCTCTCTATGTTTTGGCCGACAATGACCAAACGGTCGAGGACGTCGGCTCAGTGGATCGTCGGTGACTCTGGCTCGCCGAGGGGGGCTCCTGCGGCTGTGCTCTTCTACCTCTTCCCGGTTTCTCTCCGTTTTTCTCTCTCAATCTCTCTCGGTCTCTCTCACGGCTTCTCTGTTCTTCTCCCCCAAAACCGGACCTCAGTCCCCCTTCTTCCTTCTCTCTGTCCTCTCTCTGGCCTATATCTGCGACGACGATGACGCCACCCTCTGCTCTCTTCAATGCTCTGCACCGGCCATGACTTTCGTGGCAATTTTGCGTGGTGGAGCGGATAATCCGCGCTTCTGCAGTGGGGGTCGGGACAGAGCAGAGCAGAGGAGGGGGAAGGCTGAACCGGGGGAGGTGGAAGAGAAAAGAGGCTGGGCCGGGCCCAGCTCGCGCGGGAAGAGGAAAAGAAAAGAGAAGGTGGGCTGGGCCATGCGGGGAAGAAAAGGAAAAAAAGAAGGGCCGGGTTGGCCCGGCCCCGACCCGGCCCGATTAGATTTTTTTTTTTTTGAAAAAGTTTTTTTGAAATTTTAAAAAAAAAATATTTATTTTTTTTAAAACATCATAATAGACCCTATTAATATAAAATGTGCCTAATTTCTATATGCAATGCATTTAAATTGAAATATTTTTTTTGTTTTAGGAATTAATCAAAATTAACTCCTAAATTTTATGCAATTAATTTTGGGCAAATTAAAAATAGGTGTCAACAGCTGCCCCTCTTTGAAGGTGAGCTCGCAGAGTTTGAGCTCGCAGAGGTTACGTTCAAAGATAAAATGACACCTAAATTTGGCCCATGCATTTTCAATGAATATTATTTTTGGCGAGACTGTGAGTCTCATTTTTATGATGTGATAAGATGATGCATGCTAAAGCAAATAAAAACATACCTGGGGCTACTTACCTTGCCGAAGGGTAGAGTAATTCCAGATAGTTGGTATTGTGTGTCGAGGACCCGAATCTGTTTTCAGTCGCCTTGACGGAGGGAAATGGTTTGTTTAGAACCCGAACCTTTCTTCGGTCGCCTTGACTGGGGATTGTTTTGCCAAAGTACCTGGGGGTCCTCGCCCGAGGATTTGACGGTTTGCGTGGTGGGTCCTCTCCAGCAGGTCTTGAAAAGGCTCAAACGATGAGCACTTGGGGGTCCTCGCCCGAGGATTTGATGATTTGCCTGGTGGGTCCTCGCCAGCAGATCTTGAAAAAGCTCAAACGATGAGCACCTGAGGGTCCTCGCCCGAGGATTTGTTGTGAACAGAGGGGGTCATTCCCATGCTCAAGAGGGGTACCATAACAATCGTAGGTACATGGCGAACAGAGGGGTCAATCCAATATTCAGTTGGTGAACAGAGGGGTCAGTCCAATGTTCAAAGGGTACCATAACATTCGTAGGTACATGGATTTTTGAAAACAAGCGTGGGTAGAATATACTTACCTGGGCACATTCCTGCCTCTTAAAGGTGTCTCCTGGGATTTCTTACGTGGAGATTTGATGTATCATCTGCTGAATAACCGACCTTTTTCGGGGCATCTCTCTTTGGATGATGATGAGGGCTTCTCCAGCGCTCGGATTTTTGTATTCTATCACTGGGGATTAAAACTCTGGGCTGTCAAATATGATTAGCACAAACACGCATACATTCATTAAGGATAGACAAGTTGGGCTATTCCAGAATGTGCATTTGAAAGTTCATGCATGATGATTTTACCATGTTTGCATCACCAAAAATCCACCGAGGGTCAATCAAGATAACTTTTTCGCAATGTGGACTTTCTCGAGATGATGAACGAGGGACCTTCAGTCAGAAAGAACTTTCCACTAGCTCTCATTGAAAAGGGTTATTTGTCCCGTCCACTAATGCGGGAACATCGAAAACACTCAATCTGACCGCTATCACATCAACAAGGGTCTGAGTTTTCTTGTAAGCGGTACGACGCTGCCAATCTGAGAGGTCTTCTTCAGGGTCGTAATGTAGGCTTGGTCAACGGCTTAACAAAGGAGACTGTCCGAGTCAAGGCCATGAAAGAAAATATTCTGCAATTATCTCCGGGTTTACAAGTCAACTACCCTGCAAAAAAGATAAAAAATAGTCTTGCTCGCACTTCCTCGAGCGTTGTTTATAAACATTTGAAATTCCACGTTAATTCAAGTGCCCCAGTCAGAAGAGACTTTATGAGGGATGTAACGTGGGCTTGGTTTACAGATTGAGGGACGAAATGATCGTTAGGCTCAAAAATGTGTGTAAGGGTGAGAATTGGTGTTCATCTTGGCATTATCACCAGTCTTCTTCTCCACTGTCAGGACCCTTTTGGAAGACTTCCTGGGTAATCCTGTATTTTAGCATCTTTGACAATTTCTTCTTGAGGAGCTTCTGTGTTAAGCATTTTCCTGGATACCATTCTATCTCTGTCCCAATTGCTTTCTCAAGAATAGGTTCGTCTTCCTCTATCATGTGGCAGATCTTTGCCAAGACAGAGTTCTTAAGTAGTAGGAATTTATATCGAAGAAGAACTCAAGTTTCAATCCTTTGGGGTCGTCTATTCTACACCACTTAATGTCTTTGAGATATTTGAGAGCGTTTTCATCACGCCCATACATCTCCATTCATGGGCATTGGCCTTGCTTTTACCAGGCACACTGTTTTTTCATGTCCCCAGTTTTCAGCATTTTTTTTTTTGCTGTTCTCTTGGTGTTGTCAGGACTAGCATAAATAAAGCTGAACAGAACAATGTATTTAGGCTCTTGAAGTCTTCATCTTCATTCGGTACTTAAGACCGTGATGTTCAAACTGTGGTGACTTTTGCCTTGCCCCGGTGTGGGGGATGATCACCAATTGGGTTCGTGCGAAATGAAATTGCCGGCTCAATTGGGCTAGCAAGGGATATGAGTGTATGGGATAGAAAAAGAATTGCTCTTCATCATCCTAGGGCATTTAAATTATCGCGAGAGTTCATCTGCAATAAAAACACTCAAAGATTAATGCAAGTGAGGGCAAGAAAATTTCTATACATCTTTTTCACCTTGTGTGAGCTGTTGCAGCTAATGATCATAGAAAATTTTAGATATTACAAACTCCTCATCCTTCTTGTCTTGCTTAGTGAAAACATCACTGTTATCAATAAGATATTGGCATTTTGGACAAGCATTAGTTTGCTGCTTCTCTCTTGACAAAGCCCTCTTAGCCTCAACTGTCCGGCCGTCGATGGTGTGCTTGCCTTGGAAGACTCTATCGAAGATCACCGACTCTGTGACAATGACAAGATCGAAGCCACAAGGGCGGTGATCAAAAGGGAGGGAGGCTCTTCTTGCTCCCTCTGACTTTGAGTCCTCCCTGTAATGCTGGCTTACCTCAAGCTGCCTCAATGTGGGGTGGGTCTTGACAGGAATAATTTGAAAGGAACCTTCGAGTGTGTGGGCTCAAAAGGGTTAAGTAAATGATTAATGAAAGTGTATGGGACAGAGAAATGAATTGCCTCTCGTCACTTTGGCTGCCGTACCTTATGCGAGAAATCCCTTCACCTTGTAGAAATGAAATATTTTCACTCATCTTGCAGGAGTTTAGTACTTGAGAACGTGTATAGATTAAGGGTTGCCTCTCATCATCTTGACACACTTCGTTCAATACATCGGAGTAATTCGACACCATTCGTCGAGTTGTCAAGATTTTTACAGGGAATTGGTGAATTAAACAGGTAAAATTACCATGCAAAATTATCTTTCACGAAATACACATGGGGAATAATATCCATTTTCTTTAATTATTTCTTTCTTCTTGTTTCTTTCTACTCTTATGAGAAGAGTCTTTTAGGGAAAGAAATACTTACCTGTGTTGTGACAGTGAGGCATACCTGCAAGGTAATAAAAATGATCGTGTTAATGAATGGCTTTTTAAGGGATAGGAATTGGAAACAATACAACATTACCCTTCGTGATTCCATTCATTGGAGATTCAACTGACAACTCCTTGAGTTTTCTCGGATGTCTATAATTTCCTTCTGACAAAAACATGAGCTTATGTTAGAAGTGAGATGATTAAGGGTAAATTGAGAACGATACAGATTACCCTTCTTCCATTTTGCCTTCAAAGCTAGCAGAGTCTTTTATCCTTTTTACTTTGTTCAGCCTTCTCTGCCTCAGTCTGCTTCTCCATGTTCTTGGTCTCGAAGCTCAAATGAGATCCTCTATAATTAGGGGTGCCTCCAATTGGAAAGTCCTATTGTCGGCGCATGCTGTGCCAACGCGGTTCTGGCATGCTGAGGCATTTCTCGAAAATCCTCTGATTCTCGACATGCACATGGCATGTGCAATTGCTTGCATGGGGATCTTCGCAGCAAAGCTAATCTCTACTTTAAAAGTCTTTGACCGATATGTGCATGACTGACGTCAAGACCTCCATGATTGGTGGGACTAGAATTGACTCTATCTTGTCATATGCAAAGTCCTTTCCAGCTACTTGCACAGAATCTTTACTCAAATTTGTCCTACGTAAAAGGAAAGAATGTGTCATTTCTATTCTAAAGTGGATGAACTTTAGGAACGAAATACACCCTTTTTGATGGACTGGAGGATTGCATGCCCCCTAGTCTACTCTTCCAATTAAGCACTTCTTCGTCATGCTTCATTTGAGAGGTCTCAACATTGGTGCTTTATTCGGCTCGCTAGCGCGTCGGATTCTAGCATGTTCCCTAGTCCATTATCTGCAAAAGGGATGGAATGTCATTTCCAAAATTTGTTAAGGAATAAGACATACATTTTTCTTTCAAAAAAGGTAATCTTTTCTTGATCTGTCCCCGACTTTTGTATGAAATGATGTTTCGCTCGTCATGGTGTCAAGGAATGCTCAGCACTCCCTCTGACTTTCTGGAATTGATATCTCACACTAGAAGTAATGAGATTTGTCCCACATTTCATTTTGAAGGTTGGCTGATCTTTGCTCGGACTGCCCCTATCAAATGAGTTGGTCTGGTAGCATTACCAGTGTTCTTCAGTTTGTTCCATTTCCAAATGTCCCTTTTATAATAACAAATCAAAAAGGAGTATGTTCTGAGACACAAAGTGAGCGAGTTATAAAAACAAACAAGGCTATGAGTATGCACGTTTTTCCACCACTGTTCTTTTTTGGTCCTTTTGAAAAATGATAAAACGTTTGTTTTATTTTCAAAACCTTAGAAACAAAGAAGCATGAGGAAGCCCGGACCTCAGAACACTTTTCTTTACATGGCTGGATATCATCAACGGGCCGGTTTGGTATACCACCTCATGCCCTCAAAACAAAACATTTGTAATTCTTTTGAATAATTCAGGCGAATTACATTTGTTGGAATGGAAATTGCAGTACTGAAATTCCAAGCATAATTAAAAATTTAGAAAGCTGAGAATCTTAAAAAACAGCTGAGACTTTAGAAAGCAAGAAAAGCTTCTACATAGGAGTATTCAAACTATTAAATATACCTCTATTCTAAGGGAGGAAAATTCATTCTTCAGTTTACTCAATGACGACATCTGCGCCTCCTGCTTGCTTGGATGGTGCGTTGCGGAATGAAAACATCTTTGCATCCAATAATTTCTGGACCTTATTTTTCAAGACCACACAGTCATCGACGGAATGTCTCGTTTCACCCAAATGATAATCACACGCCTTGGAGGGGTCGTAGTTGGGGAAATGCTCAGGATTTTCACGCTTTGGCTCTTTAGCAAGCAACCTCTTTTCCATGAGAATAGGCAGGATCTGAGACATAGGTAAAGGGAGTGGCGTGAATTGCTTTTTTTTATTTCGCCTTTGGGGCGGCTGGCGGCCTGAGACTGGTTTCTGTCCCCTGCTCGAATGAATCATTGGGGAAGGACGAACAGTTTGGGTGTAAGCAATATCCACATCTGTCAGGGGTTCTTTCTCCTTCTTCATGCCGAGTTTCTTGCTTGTGAAAGTGGGGTCTGTGAACCACCCCTCTCGCAATCCCATTTCGATTCGCCCGCCCACAGGAACAAAATGATTAAGGGACTCAGCAGTGGCACCAACCAGGCGGTGTCTATATTCGTACGGAAGTGACTTTATGAACAACTTCACTTGTTCATGATCAGTGAGTTGTGGGGTAACCTGGGCGGCCAAGTTTCTCCATCTGGTGGCGTACTCCTTGAAGGACTCACTCTTCTTCTTCTCAGTGCGTTCCAGATCATCACGAGTAAAGGTGACGTCGAGGTTGAATTGATATTGCTTGAGGAATGCATCAGCGGCATCATCCCAAGACTTAAAAGCGTCCACATCTTTCGACATATACCATGTCAGGGCTGGCCCCGTCAAACTCGCCTGAAAGGTCTGAATCATGAGGGGTTCATTATCAACGTACTGCGTCATCCGCACATGATACATGTGCAGGTGGTGTCTGGGACACGAGGTACCATCATACTTCTCGAATTCCGACATCTTGAACTTCTCCGGTACCCTGACCCGTTTATATATAGACAGGTCAAGTGGGACAGCATTTTGCGGACCCTGGAGCTGTTTCAACATTTCTTCGACTTTTGCAAGGCGTTTGTCATGCTCTGTCATTGGTGCAACTTCAGGTTCGGGCTTCCTGACAGCAAGGGGAAGCGGATCATCTTCTAGCGGAGGCATTTTAACGTCACTGGCAGATGCTTTATCTTTTCCAGTAGACAGTGGTGGTGACATCACTTCAACTGCTGCAGGCGTGGGCGTGAGTTTGCCCTGAATGGATTCCACCTGCTTCGTGAGATTTTGGATCACGTTGAGGACCAGCTTCATCTCATCCTCCATGTTATTGAGACGGACGTTTTCTTCGGCCATTTTTTTTTATAAATACCTGAGAAAACGTTGAAATAAATGAGTATAATGCCCAATAAAGAAATATTTTATGACCTAGTCATATTATTGTTGCATAATTTCTTCATTTGCAAAGAAAAAAGAAGAAAAAAAAAGGATTTTTATTAATATCATCATTACAGGCGGCGTCCCCGGGGTTCGAACCCCGGTCGCCTCGGACCGTTACTCCTCATCCCCGGATACCACTGGGCCAAAGGCCACAGTGGTGTCACTAAGGGGCAAAAAATTTCATTTAAAGTATAAAAAAAACGGCCTGAGTCATATTACAATTAGTACAATCCAAAAACACTTTTAAGGAAGAATACCAAAACCCCTGAACATAATTACTAGGAAATATAAAAGACAGGGGTTTTAACAAAAAGGGCACCCCTCCTGGGTGCTTATTTCATAGACAATGGGGAATCTACAGTTTCTTGGAGCTGCTTATTTTCATGGACAAGCTTCACAATAAACGTATTCCTTGTCTATAGACTGCAATCAACGAGTGTTTTAACAGTAACAAATCAATTGAATAAGTAGACTGTATAATAATAAAAAAAATGAAAAAGGATAGAATATATACCTTTTCTTGAGCCATGGCAATCACAACGACATGCACATGAGGAGTGAGCTCGATTTCTATTTAGACTGGCTCAGCAAAGTGGAATTAAAAGGGTGCCTGACCGTCGCAGTCTCGCGTTGGTGTCAAGTCCTTTTAATCTCGGTCAAATCAAAAGGAATATCTTGTAGTCACGCGAATAGCGGCTAAAGATATTTCTTTACGATTTTTTAGAAATAAATTTCGGGGAAAAGAAAGGCAACCTCTACATCGCGGGCTCGCGTTCGAGATCGTATCTTTCTTAACACCATCCTAAAATGTCCTATTGCGGCCCAGGTCCGACAGCGTGGTTGTGTGTGCAATAGTGTAGTGCTAAATCATTAAAGCATGCACAATAATTTATAAATAATCAATTCGAACCTGCAAGAACAAATAACTCCTTACTGTCAGGATCATATCTGGAATCCTTGCTGCCAAAAATTATTTTGAACAAGGTAAAAATTTTGGCTTAAATCCACTTTAGAAAATAACGTTCCCCAGCGGAGTCGCCAGTCTGTCGCGACCGACCTCCCGAGCCCTTTTCGATGACAACATGCAAAAAGCAGGGGGGCGCCTGGTATGTGCTAAGTCCAGGTTCAGGACTTAACTCGGGCTCTCCCAGGCCCATACCATATCGCGACTTAGGGTTTAAGTTTTTAACATGTAGGTGATTTACATGCAGGAGTCGCCACTAATCGATTTGAGGTGGGTCGATTAGAAACCCAAATAAGGTGATGGGAGAATCACCCTATTCCTACAAACTAAAAATTAACTGGGTTCGGAGACTTGGTTATACTAGTTAGATAACTAATGCCCTTTCGGTACCATTTTACCCTGTTCATTTTTTGAAAACATTTGTCAGGCAATTTTGATTGGTTTTAGGACCTTTCTCCTAACATATGAGGTGATCGCGCGAGTGCATAATCAGAAACGATTAGCAGTCATAAGACACAACAATTCATGCAGTCTAAGGTTCTAACCTTAACTAAGTCAGATGATATTCAGAAATATGACAGTTCATGCAATTGTACTAAAAACATGCATAATAATACAACGGTAATAAAAATGACATGCAAAGTACTACTGCGCGACTTCAGGCTTGTCTAATTTAAATAAGACAACATCATGCATGATAATACAACAAAGGATTAAAACACTCAGATAAGTCACATAAAAAAAATTGAAAATTTTTTTCGAGAAAAAAAGAGAAAAAACGAAATAAGAAAAGAAAAAGAAATTTTTTTTTAAAATTTTTTTAAAAAAACTAAATACGGAAAAATAAAAGAAAAGAAAATTTTATTTTTAAAATTTTTTAAATTAATTTTTTTAAAATTTTTTTATTTAAAAAAACGGAAAAGAAAAAAGAAAAGGAAAACCCTTTTTTAAAATTTTTTAAAAATTTTTTTATTATTTTTTAAAATAAAATAAAATAATAATATAATATAATATAATATAAACCGGTCGGGTCGGGTCGGGTCCGACCCTAGTCAACGGGTCTGACCCGGGCGTTGACCCGGGTCGGATCAATTGATCCGAATCGGGTCGGATCAACCGATCCGGGTCGGTCGGACAGACCCGATCAACGGATCCGACCCGGTTAGTTGACTCGGGTCGGATCAACTGAACCGGGTTGATCGGAATCGACCCGGTCAACGGATTCGACCCATTCGTTGACCCGGGTCGGGTCGGCTGAATCGGGTCAGACCAAACCGAGGGGGCAGCCGCCGGCGAAGCCGAAAATCGGCCTCTTGTCGGCGAACCCAAACCGGCGCCGACCAAAATCCAGCCCCTGGGACCACCACGAAACCACGTCGCCCACTT
Organism: Syzygium jambos; assembly: GCA_031216235.1. Classification (NCBI taxonomy): domain Eukaryota; kingdom Viridiplantae; phylum Streptophyta; class Magnoliopsida; order Myrtales; family Myrtaceae; genus Syzygium; species Syzygium jambos. The sequence continues at coordinate 33,017,626 of CM062225.1, forward strand.
GGGTCATCGTCCGGCCACCGTTCGCCGGCCGGCGATCGAATTGAAACCGGCCTCCATTGAGGCATTTTGTCGAACAGATGGCGTGCGTGACCAAAAAAAGGGGGTTCTGACCTGTTTCGGCTACTCGGTCGACTCCGGCCGCCCCACTTACCTTTGGTGATGACGTATGCACGGTGGAGGACGACGGTATGGGCCGGGATTCACACGAAACGACCGGCGCGAGTCCCGGCCAAACCGTGCTAAAAAAGCAGAGCAAAACAAAGGCGTTCTCGGCCAGGGGGGAGCTCACCAGTCGACGGCGTGTCGAGGTGGCTTTCGGCTGCTCCGTGGGCGGCGGCGAGGCTGCTGGCTCTGTTCCGGCGAACTCCTAGCCAAGTTCCTCTCTCTCTCTTCTCTCCGTTCTGTTTCTCCCTCTGTCTCTCTCTCTGTATTTTCTCTCTCCGTGGCCGATCGGGACTCTCTTCCGAGGGCTGTCGGTCGACTTGCTAGAGACGGTGGGACCAGTTAGGACCTGCAAAACACTCCCAGAATCCTCTCTCTCTCTATATTTCCCTCATGGTCTCTCTCGTCTTCTCTCTTTCTCTCTCTCTCTCTCTCTATGTTTTGGCCGACAATGACCAAACGGTCGAGGACGTCGGCTCAGTGGATCGTCGGTGACTCTGGCTCGCCGAGGGGGGCTCCTGCGGCTGTGCTCTTCTACCTCTTCCCGGTTTCTCTCCGTTTTTCTCTCTCAATCTCTCTCGGTCTCTCTCACGGCTTCTCTGTTCTTCTCCCCCAAAACCGGACCTCAGTCCCCCTTCTTCCTTCTCTCTGTCCTCTCTCTGGCCTATATCTGCGACGACGATGACACCACCCTCTGCTCTCTTCAATGCTCTGCACCAGCCATGACTTTCGTGGCAATTTTGCGTGGTGAAGCGGATAATCCGCGCTTCTGCAGTGGGGGTCGGGACAGAGCAGAGCAGAGGAGGGGGAAGGCTGAACCGGGGGAGGTGGAAGAGAAAAGAGGCTGGGCCGGGCCGGGCCCAGCTCGCACGGGAAGAGGAAAAGAAAAGAGAAGGTGGGCTGGGCCATGCGGGGAAGAAAAGGAAAAAAAGAAGGGCTGCGTTGGCCCGGCCCCGACCCGGCCCGATTCAATTTTTTTTTTTTGAAATAGTTTTTTTGAAATTTTTTTTAAAAAAAATTATTTATTTTTTTTAAAACATCATAATAGACCCTATTAATATAAAATGTGCCTAATTTCTATATGCAATGCATTTAAATTGAAATATTTTTTTGTTTTAGGAATTAATCAAAATTAACTCCTAAATTTTGTGCAATTAATTTTGGGCAAATTAAAAATAGGTGTCAACACAGCAAGAGGGTGTTACACATAACATGAGATGCTCGATCTCGTTAACGAGCTATCTTTGATTTCTCGCGACTTTTAGAGGATAAACAATGCAAAATATGAATAGTTTCATTAAGTAATCACCAGAAAATCGTCAGTGGAAATTCCTGGCAATTGCCATCGGCCATTTCATTTTTGCTTTTGACTTGACAAAGCCCAACACCTTACCCTTTGATCTACGAGCCTTGAGCCCAATACATAAAGAGCAATCTTTGAACATTTCTTTCGCTAATTGGACAGAAGAAAAATATAATAATCATGTCCAAGCCAAGCATAAAAAAAAGGAAAAATGGCACAAATGATCTATAAATTTTGGCCCATAAACAATGTGGTTCATGAATTTTTAATTTATTCGATATGTAATGTGGTCCATGAGCTTTTAATTTATTCAATGTGGTTCTTGAACTTTTGGTACATATTCAATTTAGTCCCTAAACTAAATAATCCAGAGACTGGATTAAATCCGACCCATTGACACCCTTGCTTAGATATCCCTCACTTCGTCATTACTCTTATTTAAGCCAGCTCCCCTTTGGTCATTGATTCGATAATATTAATTCGCATGGAGCATCGCACGAGAGAGAGAGAGAGAGAGAGAGAGAGAGAGAGAGAGAGAGAGAGAGAGAGAGAGAGAGAGAGAGGTTTCAGAACCGAATGTGCATGCAGTTACAAGGAGCAAGAAACAAAACGAACGTCAAACGTTTAAGTGGGCCTATCTAATTTTAGGTCGGAAAGACGAAGAGCACCCAGCTCCCCTCGAAAAGTTCAAGGCACCAAAAAACTTTTTGTTCATCAAAAAGCACATTCCTTCTGCAGGACAACCACACACACAAAAAGCAAGAACTTGCATAATGTTTGACTCCGTCGAATCTCACTCCCCTCTTCTTCTCCTCGCCGTTCTCCTCATCTATTCGATCTCTATTTCATTCTCTCATGGCGGTTCTCATCTCCACCACCCGCAGACCGCACACTTTCTGAGTAAACTTTCTTTCTTTTTTGGGTCCTCCTTGTAAGAATTATACTTGAAGTTTGAGCTTGAGTTTTGCTCATCCTTTAACTCTAGGATAGCATTTGTATTTATAGAGTTTTTCTTCTAACTGTTACAGCAATTACATGAGATAAGAATGGACTAATTCAAAATATTTTGAATTTTGAATTAGTCAGTTACAGAAGTAACTAGAGTAATAACTACATCCGTTATAGTAATAACTATAGTAATAACTAATTGAGATAAGAATGGACTAATTCAAAATATTTTGAATTTGAATGAGTCATGCATTGTTATCCTTAACAGGCCCCTGCAAGTTGAAGGTGGTCTTCTGGATGATCTTCAACTTGGATATGAGCATATCAGGATGACACCTTATAAAAGGCCTGGTGAAGATATCCGCTATTCGGTCACGTGTGAATATGAAGCGAGCCTCAAGTTTGCGTTATGACACTAAATGGCGGACGAAGTGAAAGTTTACCTCAATATGCTTTGTTCTAGCATGAAAAAGTGGATTAACCGTAAGATACGTTGCTCTTAGGTTGTCGCACCAAAGGATAGGAGGTTTTGATTGAGAGATGCCCAATTCTTATAGCAGTGATTGCAACCATACCACTTCTGCAGTGGCATTTGCCAATGATCGATACTCAGATTCGGTTGAGGAACGTGCAATGGTATGCTGCTTTTTGGCTAACCAAGAAATTAGATTTTGACCCATATAAATTACATAACCTCCTCTTGAGCACCTATCAGTGGGACAAACGGCCCAATCTGCATCACTGTATGCATGGAGTTCTGTGGTGGAGTGGGAACTGATGAACAATCCATGCGAAATGGTTTCCTTTAAATGGCGTAGGATCCGCTTTACTGCACTCTAGTGGTCTTCTGTTGGTTCTTTCAAGAACTGGTAGACTTTGTTTACCGCATAAGAGATATCTAGTCGAGTTAAAGTGACATACTGAAGAGCTCCTACTGTACTCCTATACAAAGTAGCATCTTCAAGTGGCTTACCCTGATTAATTAAATTGGTATAAGTAGCCATGGGCGTGTGAATCGGTTTAACACCGTTTATTCTGGTTCAGTGGAGGAGATCTGTAACATACTTCTGTTGTGATCACCTCAATTCCCAAGAAATAATTAAGTTCACCCAAGTCCCTTATAGAGAACTCCTTGTTTAAGCAGTTGATAGTGTCTTGAATAAATGCTGCGTTGGACCCTGTAATAATGTCGTCAACATAGATGAGCATGTAAATGGAGAAATTGGGCCAATGTAGTATAAAGAGAGTAGTATCGGTGTTTAATCCAATAAATCCCAGTGATTCTAAAAAGATGCTCAACCGATGGAACCAAGTTCACGGTGCTTGTTTTAATCCGTATAAGGATTTTTGGGCAAAAGAACACTACAAGTGCCATAACTTGTGTACAGCGCTCACTTTGGTGCCACAACTTTTTTTTGGATCACTTTAGTGCTAAAATTTTTGAAAAACGATCACTTAAGTGCTAAAATTTTTGAAAAACGATTACTTAAGTACCAACTCCGGTGCCATACACAATTTTTCGCCGGAAATCCGACGTGGCAATTTTTTTATTAATTTCTGAAGTTGACGTGGCTCGCCGGAATCTCGCCGGAGATTGGTACTTAAGTGATCGTTTTTCAAAAATTTTGGCACTTAAATGATCGTTTTTAAAAAATTTTAGCACTTAAGTGATCGTTTTTCAAAAATTTTAGCACTGAAGTGATCCAAAAAAAAGTTATGACACTTAAGTGATCGTTTTTCCTCCGACTTGGCACCAAAGTGATCCGAAAAAAAGTTATGGCACTAAAGTGAGCGCCGTACACAAGTTATGGCACTTATAGTGTCCTTTTGCCAAGATTTTTGTAGCTTGCATTTATGGTTTGGCCTTTCTTTATCAATGAAGCCCCAGGGCTAAGCCATGTAGACTTCTTCAGTCAAGTTACCATTTAAAAATGCATTGCTAACATCCAACTGCCGAAGTTTCCAATTCTTTATCACAGCTAATGAAATAACTGTATGGACGATGGTTGCTTTAACAACAGGACTAAACATTTCTGTGTAGTCGATACCCTCTTGCTGATTGTAGCCCTTGGCCACGAGGCGAGCTTTGTGCCGATCTATCGAACCATCTGCACGTGTCTTGACTTGATAAACCCATTTGGAGCCCACGACATTTGCTTTGGGATTCGGTGGAACCAAAACCCATGTTCCATTATGCAACAAAGCATTGAATTCTTGAAGCATCGCATCTCTCCATTTTTCATCTTTATTAGCTTCGGTGAAATATCGTGGCTCTTCCTTAGAGATTATTTCAGTCAAGTTCACATCTAGCAATGGATATTTAGTGCTGGGTCTCGGGTTTTTACGTAGCTGCATTGAATGGGTTCTTGATTTTTGATAAACCGGTTGTAGAGGTATCACAACAGCTTGTTGTGAGGAGGCATATGAAAGAACCTCATTAGAACCTGCACCAGCATTAGACGAACTAGAAACCAACGTGTTAGATGTTGAAGTAGTATTAGTATTTGATAATGTCACGCCCCGTACCCTATCGGGACGCAACATCCCGTCGACGGTCGATTATGGTGCAACGCTCCCAGGAAGCATTGCCGACCCAACGCCCAATCAAAGATCAAACACATGCGGAAGCAACGTATATAATTAAATATATACACCCGTACAGTAAAACACATGAAACCAAGGTAGAACAACCAAATAGCAGTCAAGCACCTCAGAAAATATATACGTTTTATACTATTATCAAAAGATCCTTTACAACCACATATACACACCGGGATAAACAACAAACGAAGAGACAACAACAGCCACAGGCACGTTAAAAGTCCGAAGAGGGGGTTCAGTCACTCCGCCAGCTCCTCTGAAGTACCACGCCACGTACTCTTGAGTATGGTAATAGTCCTCTCCCACGTTCACAAACAAAACGGAGTAATATCTCATATAGGCTGCTCCGTCTCCACAGGGATGTACGCTAGACAACCGCTGGATATGATGTGGTATCCCAAAAAGAGACGCTCTCCTCGGCATTCTACGGTTGGGGGTCTGAAATGTGGGTTGATACAACCGTGAGACGAATCTCAACGAGTATAACCCCCTAAACCTAGGTTAGGCTAGCATGCAATTCTCCTGACCGATAACACATAATCACATTGCAAGTTTACTCATAAATAATTTCTAACCTAGGCCCTCTGGCCCAGATCCCTTACCTGGCTGACCCTGCAGGTTATTCACCATAATCATATAATCAAATCACATACCCAAGCACTCGGTTCACACGTACGTCAAGCGTATGTTCATGCTCAATAATGATAACATCACGTACTATTCACCGAGTCCCACACACTCGCATTCTGACCCACGTATTCTTATGCATGCAAATGTCCACATTTATGTCTCGGCTCACTAGCCCACACTGGCACATAGGAACTTTCTCAATTTATCATTTAATATGACCCGCGTAAAACGCATCAGGTCTCTTTATTTAATCACAACACTTCGTGGCCCGCGTTAAAACGCATCAACTGGCCCAGTGTCTCTAGCCCACGTCAAAACGCATCAGGCGCAACACCGATCTCCTCACGAACCAGAGCCTGCGTATAACGCATCAGGTTGGTCGTCTTCCGGACGTACCGGGCATCGTCCCGCGTAAAACGCCTCAAGACGGCATACCCCGCGTAACACGCATCAGAGCGAAATGTGATCACACATACACACGATCAATTATTATTTGAACCCCGTGTAAAACGCATCAGGGCATAATTAGGTGATCACATGTTCATGGCAGGCACGCATTCTTGCACTATTCATCACACGTCTCCTTCTCGGCACTCAAAATGCGTGTCCATGCGATGCAGTATGATGCACCATGAGCATCAAATATAATTAGGCACTCAGTCAATTTCATGCCACAACAATCGTTCACTGGCCAATTAATACCGCGCGGCCCAATTTCACAATGGATAATTCAATAATATTCAATAATCCAATCAAGCCATTAAATGGCAATCACACTCCGCACGAGTTGGCCACACAGTCACACGACATGGCATTATTCAAATTTCCCAATAATTGGGTACCGAATCAACAAGCCAATCAGTCCGGGCATACCCGGCAGTCCAATCATAAAATCCCCAACTAATCCGAATTAGCCTAATAATTATCTCTAATAATCCCACTAATTTTCTTGGATTTATTCCACCAATTGATCCTCAATTCAGTTCGGATTATCCACCGATACTACCTAAGCCAGTCCAGAATACACTGATAATATCTAAGCCAGTCCAGAAAAACGTACTATCAGTCCTAATCCGGGTTTAGGAAATATACTCACCTAATTTCTGGACCACGGCGACGGGAAACGGCGGCCGATTATTGGTGAACAGTAGAACCGGCGGCGCGTTTCCGGCGACGTACTATTCATGCGGTACTGTTCACGGCGGTGCGGACTGGGCGGAAAACAGTGGCCGGCAAAGCGGCGGGCGACCCGTACGGACGGAGTGAACAGTACCCTCGTACGGCGGGTGAACAGTAATCCGTACGGACCCCGTACGAACAGGGCTGGACGGCGACGTACGGGCGGGCTAGACGGCTGGGTGGCGACGGAACGGCGATCGGAGTTCCGGCGAAGCTCCAACGAGGCTCCGACGCGGCGGCGAGGCTAACCCGAGAGAGAAAAAGAGAGAGAAAGCGAGGGAAAGAGAGAGAGAAAGGGCTGGACAGAGGAGAGGCTGAGGCTGGGGGACTGTGTGGTCGACGGCGAGGCACGGTAGTCGTCGGCGGCACTTTGGTGGCCGGCGGCGAGCTCCGGCGAGCCAAAATCAAGAGAGAAAATGGAGAAAAAGAGAGGAAAAATTGGAGAGAAGCTGCTGTTGGGGGCTGGTTCTGCCGAGAATGAGGGGAGGAGAGAGAGAGAAGATGGTCAGCTAGTCAAATAAAGCAGCCCAAAGTGCCACGTGTCGCCGATCCGTGAAAAATGACCAAAACGCCCCTAATCCAACGGTTTTAATTCAATCCTATCCAAAAATGAGGGGCAAAGTGGTCTTTTGATCCAATAATGCAGCTGATAACCTCTGGTAATTATGCTAAAATTTTCCCAAAAAAATTCGGAATTAATACCGGCCCAGGGGCAAAATCGTCATTTTTCCGATCCCGGGGCGAAATTTCAATTTTTGCATATACGCGTTCCATATGTGTGTGGCCAACATAATATGGCGTCGGATTTGCGAAATTCACTTTTTAAGCCCTCGAAAATCGACTGCAAAGTTTCGAGAATAAAATAATATTATTTTTCGCTCCAGAGCCAAAATTTCAATTTTTGACCAAAACCACTCTAAATGTGTGTGGCCGCCCCAAAATAACGTCGTTTTCAAAAAATGACCTCAAACGGGCTCAAAATCCAATCTCGTGGCCCACAGGGGCAAAACCGTAATTTTCCCTAATTTTCGTCAAAATTTCAATTTCTGGCTAGATTAGCCCCAAATGTACGTGGCCACACCAAAACGACGTTGGTCTTGAAAAATAATCGTAAACGTCCACCAAATTTCGACGTCGAAGTTCGGGTCCAATCTCGCGATTAAATTTGCTCATTTTAAAATTCTAGAGCCTCTCACTAACGGGTGGCTGTTTAGGTGTTACGAGTATCGACCTAGGGTTGTCCGAATCGTAATGGCCTCGATTTTCGAGAGAACGCTATGAATTATCACTAGTACCGGAGGTCTCGATCATTTAGGTTAGTTCGGGAATCGTTCGCCATGTGTACTCTTGGTCATGCGGAATCACCCGCGATCCGATCGTACATCATTGGTCGAATCGAATCCGTCACCTTCCTAAGATCGGCTCACATTGGTCCAAAATATTCCCTCGGCGTTCCTCGAAGTCCGTGCCTAACTTGAGATCGGGTCCCCGGTCCACGTACATATTCCTATTTAGCCTTTCCCAATAGGTTAGTATCCCATGATTGATCAGGTCCGGGAGAGACTTTCTAAAATTAAATGAGAAATAATTTACACTTTATTGATCTCGAAAATAGGTCGAAATTCAGGATGTTACGGATAATGTCGGTGATGATTCTTCAAAGGTGGGTGGAGAAGTGTTAGAGGGTGGGGTAGGAGGTAGAATATTACCATTAACACCATGGTTTGCCTAGGAGGACATACCAGCTGTGGAAATCGTCAACCAAGGATGTGATGGTGAGGGTATTTTAGAAGGGTGGGAACCAAGTGTGGCGAATGGAAAAATATTTTCAATAAAATGAGCATGTCTTGCAATATACAAACGTCTAGTTTTGTAATCTAAACAACGATAACCAACATGCAATGGACTATTATAACAGCCCGAATTTCGATGTAATTCCGGGATCAATAAAACTGATATTAATTCGCATTTCATTTTAGTAAGTCTCACCCAGAGCTGATCACTCTCGGGATACTAACCAATGGGGTATTGCTAACTAGAAAACGGTACGTGGACCGGGGACCCTATCGTGAAACGGAATCGATCACGAGAGACGCTAAGGGAATATTTTGGGCCAACGTGGGCCGATCGTAGGAAAGGGTAATGGATTGGGTTTGGCCAAGGCCTACGATGTATAATAGGGACGCAGGTGATTCTGCAAGACCGAAAGTACACGTGACCAGCCAATCCTGAACCTGAATCCGAACGATCGTGACCTCTGGAACTAGTGATAATTTCTCATTCTCTCAATGATCAAGACCATTACGATATGGATAGCCCTAAGTCGATACGCGTAACCTCTAAACAGCCGCCTGTTAGTGAGAGACCCTGAAATTGAAAGTTTAGCGAGTTTTGTTCATGAAATTGGGCCCGGATTTCGATGTCGATTTTCGAAGGCTTAAGAGACTATTTTTGGAAATCTGATGTCATCTCACGCCGGCCACACACATTTGGAGTTAGTGCGAGCAAAAATTGGAATTTCGGTCCGGGGGTGAAAAATTACGATTTTGCCCCTCGGGATGCCAACGTCGCTTTTCGAGGCCAAATGAGGTTATTTTTCGAGGCCGACGCTATTTTCGGGTGGCCACGCATACCAGGAGTCGTTTTGGCCAAAAAATTGGAATTTCGACAAAAATTAAAAAATAATATTATTTTATTCCCGAAACTTTGCAGTCGATTTTCAAGGGCTTAAAAAGTGAATTTCGCGAATCCGACGCCATATTATGTTGGCCACGCATATATGGAACGCGTATGTGCGAAAATTGAAATTTCGCCCCGGGACCGGAAAAATGACGGTTTTGCCCCTGGGCTAATTTTTTGTCCGAATTTTTGGAATAATTTTGGGATAATTACCAGAGCATTATCAGCTCAATTATTGAGGGCCAAGGACCATTTTTCCCTTGAATTTTGGATAAGATTCAATATTAACCCTTGGATGAGGGGTAAAATGGTCATTTTAGGCTAGATTTTGACACATGGCACCCCTAGGCCCAAGTTTTTGACCAAGATAAGTTTCTCTCTCTCTCCTCTCACCCTCATCTGGTCAGACCAGCCTCCCTCACGTGGATCACCCCTTCTTCCTCCTTTTTCCTTCATTTTTTTCTCTAGTTTGGCTTGCCGGAGCTCGCCGCCAGTCGCCGGAGTGTCGCCGCCGGCCGCCGTGCCCCGCCATCGACCACCACAGCCCCCAGTCATAGCCTCGCCTCAGCCGACCCCTTTCTCTCTCTCTTTCTCTCTCTTTCTCCCTCTTTTTCTCTTTTCCGTTCTGCAAATAGTACCGCCGGAGCTTCGCCGGAGCTCCGATCGCCGTTCCGTCGACACCCAGCCGTCCAGCTCGTTCATACGTCGCGAGCTCAGCCTGTCCGTACAGTGTCCGTACGGGTACTGTTCACCGTCCGTACGGTCACTGTTCACCGCGACCGTACGGCCCGTCGCGGCCGTCAACGGCACCTCACCGGCCACCGTTTCCAACCTGTCTGTACAGTGTCCATACGGGGTGGTACTGTTCACGCCGTCCGTACACCGTGGCCGGGAATTCGCCTCCGGTTTCACTGTTCACTAGTGATCGGCCGCCATTCCCCATCGTCGTGACCTTGGATTAGGTGAGTAAAAATTCCTAAACCCGGATTAGGACTAATAGTGCGTTTTTCTGGACTGGTTTAGGTATTATCGGTACGTTTTAGACTGGCCTAGATGGTATCAGTGTGTATTTCAGACTGGGTTGAGGACCGATTGGTAGAAATTGTTATCGGGAAAATTGTGGTAAATCATTGAGGATTTGTTGGAGAGAGAAATTGGATTAATTGATCAATTTAGGAGCCCATTAGAAAATTACCGGGTATGTCTGGGTTGGCTGGTTGTACGTAATTTGTACTTAATTGTGATTGAATTTCATTTGTGCTCATGGTGCATTGCATCGCATAACATGGACACGCATTATGTATGCCTAGAGTGTGGCATGTGGAGAAATTGTGCGAGAATGCGTGCCTGCCATGAGTGTGTGATCACCTAAATTACCCTGAAGCGTCATACGCTGGGTTCAGATAATAATGAGTTGTGTGATCACGCAAGGACCTTCGGGTCGTGACCTTCGGGTCAATACCGTCCTCATGCACTTTGAAGCAAGACGATGCTCGGTACATCTGAAAGACGACCATCTTCATGCACTTTGAAGCAGGCTCTGGTTCGTAAGGAGATCAGTGTTGCGCCTCATACACTTTGAAGCAGGCTAGAGACACTAGGCCAGATCGGTTGCTGCGCCTCATGCACTTTGAAGCAGGCTAGACGCACCAGACCGTGAATATTGTTGACTCGAGTCGTAATTAATAATAAATTGGGCGATTCGCCAGTGTGCCAGTGTGGGCCAGTGGGCCGGGTAATGCACGTGATATGTCAACGACATTTGCATGCATGAACATACATGGACTGGCATGCGAAAGTGTGAGAATCGGTGCATGAGCATGTGATTGGCATACGTGTGATTATGCGTGCTACGGATGTGCCGTGACTATTATATGTTGATCTATCTAACCTGCAGGGTCAGATAATTGTTTGACTGTTGTTGTGTGGTGATTTGAATAATTGTTTCCAGTCAGGAGATTGCATGCTAGCCTAGCCTAGGTTTAGGAGTTGAACTCACCGAGATTCGTCTCACGGTTGTGTAAATCGAAACTTTTCAGACCCCCGGCCGTGAGGATGGAGAGACCACCGCCTCTTTTTGGGATCCCTGTACAGATTCAACAGTATACCAGTACCTACCCCTCAGGTAATGGGGAGGCTTATGTGAGATATCGATCAGTAGTATATGTGGAGATAGGCGAGTATTTTTACCAGAAGTAGGAGTATGTGGCATGGTGCCACCGGGATGCCGATGGACATGTGGGAGAGCCCCTCAGGACTTTTGATATCCCGGTCGATGATGCTGGGATGATGCAGCCAGTTATAGCTGATGGTGAGGTGATCGACCCTGAGGTTACACCCGAGTAGATGATGCAGGAGGAGGAGGTGCATGAAGAGCCCAATGTACTAGTAGAGGACCCCGAGCCTATGGATGAGGAGGAGGATGACGAACCCGAGGACATGGAGCAGGACGTGGAGGAGGACGGAGAGGTGGCAGAGTTAGGATCAGATGAGGAGGGATTCGAGCCTTACCTTGACCCGGAGTTGGAGCCAGACTCCGAGGATAAGCGAGCCCAAGCGATGGATTCGGAGGAATCAGAGTCGAGTGAGGACGCCTCAGAGGAGTTGATAGAGAGTTCTTCCGAGTCATCCGATCCTGATTGGGAGCCTTAGGGTTGTCCTGTGTCCTTAGCTAGTAGTGAGGGCCGCTGCTTTTTGGACTGTAGCCTTCCCCCTGAGCTGTAGCCTGACCTCCCTAGCCACTTATCCCTTTTTGACCAAGTGGCTACTAATCATGTGTGCCTTTTTGGTAGTACTTGTAAATATTGTACAAATGGTTTTTAATAGTAATATATATATATATGTGTAATTATTTTCTATGATGGTGTTTGTTGTATGGCTATCCTTGGCTCATATTGAAGTTGTCTGGGTTTGTTTATTTAATGCTTCCGCTTGTGCTTGATCTCTGTATGGGTGTAGGTCGGCGACGCTTCTGAAAAAGTGTTTGAAAAGGTGAGATATTATTTAAGAGTGGTGTAGGTAATCTGTTAATAAGGTAAATTGTAGTTTCAAAAGCATAAGGCTAATACTGAAGTGGGAGAGATGCATGTGCCGATAATGTAAGGCCGGTATCAACAATATGGCGAATTTTTTGCTCAGCTGCTCCATTTTGCTCGTGATTGTATGGACAAGCTACACGATGGAGAATTCCACGGTTTGATAAAAAATTATTTAGGGTTCTGTATTTCCCACCCCAATCAGACTGGACGGCTTTGATGGATTTTTTAAATTGTTTCTTAGTCATGATTTTGAACTTTTTGAAAATGGAAGGAACCATAAATCGATTTTGAATAAGATAGTACTAGGTATATTTGGAAAAATCATCAACAAATAGAACAAAATACTTATAACCGGAAACAGAATTAATTGGAGCCGGTCCCCATACATCAATAAAAATTAAATCGAGAGGTGCTTTACTAATACTATGAGTGGGGGGTAGGGGTGTTTTATGATATTTTCCTAACAAACAGGAAGCACATTTGCTGAAATCAAATGTAGAACATGGCAAATTGTTTGAACAAATTAAAGAGCGAACTTTGCTTTGTTGGGGATAACCCATTCGAGCGTGCTAGGTAGTGGCAGTGGCGAAAGTATCAAGTGAAATTGTGTTGGCGGATGGAGATGTGGTATAAAGACCCGGCTGCCGGTATAGTCCATCCTTAAGCGAACCTTGGAGTAGTGGTGTTTTGGTCTACAAATCCTTCACAACAAAGTGAAATGGATGAAATTCAAAGAAGCAATTGTTATCTCGTGTAAAATTATGAACAGAAAGCAAATTACGTGTAATGGTAGGGACATGAAGGATATTTGAGAAATTGAAAGATTTGTTAATAGGGGTTTTGAGAGTGGAAGAACCGACATTAACAATGTCTAAACCTGCTCCATTACCTACACGAAGAGATTCATTACCGTTATGTGGCGTAGAGATCTGCAGATTTGCGATGTCAAGCGTCACATAGTGAGTAGCTACAGTATCCGGAAACCAATCTTGCTGCGATGGAGTAGGAAGAATCCCAGCCATATTAGCAGTAGGCTGAGGTGCACCGTTGTTAGACTGCGAGTACCTGAAATAACATCTTGCAGCTGTATGGTTATATCTCTAACAAATTTGGCATCGGTCTTTCCTGTTTTTAGATCGATTGCTTGAGTTTCCATAATTGCGCTGGTTGCCTTGCCAACAGTATTAAGGGTTTTGGGTGGTAGATAGTTAGAAATTGGAAATCAATTGAGGTTTGATTAGTAGGGGTGGATGATGGAGGGGTGTAAGTGGTAACATTTGCCTCTATAGGTACCGTAGCAGATTTCATTCGAAGCTCATAATTGAGGAGCAATCGATGGAGTTCAGGAAATGTTATCGGATCAGGTTTTGTAGCCAAGGCAGCAATAATGTCAGAAAAATCAGAACCAAGATTAAAAAAGACAATGGCATTTAATTCTTCATTCCCTAGAGGGTGATTGGCAGCAGCCAATTGATTCGAAATATACTTTACCTCGCGAAGATAAGTTGACAGACTTGTCACCTTTGGATGTATTTTGGAGTTGCATATGAAGCTGAAGAATGCTTGTATGTATTAGAGATCCAAAAGCAGTTTCTAGAGCCTTCCAGACATCGACAACAGTAGCTAAGCCAACCACATAGGGTAGGACATCAGGTGAAAGAGAAGATGTCATCCAACTAAGAACAAGTTGGTCTTTTCGAATCTATTCATCATATGCAGGGTTCGGTGTAGCAGTAGTGGAGCCTATGGGGGTGATGGTTGGAGGAGGACATATAATGCTGCCATCAAGTTATCCCATTAAGGACTGACTACGAAACAACAGAAACAACTGGGTTTTCCACAATAGAAAGTTATCACCGGAAAGTTTGAGGCTAAGGTGGTGTTGCACAGCCGGAGTGGATGTGGGAGATGACATCATGAATAGAAGAGGTCGAAAAAAAAATGGAAGAGAAAGAAGAAATAGCAGAGGTATTTCCAAGGATCCTACTGGTCGTCTAATACCATGTAAGAATTATACTCAAAGTTTGAGCTTGAGTTTTGCTTATCCTTTAAATTTAGGATAGCGTTTGTATTTATAGAGTTTTTCTTCTAACTGTTACAGCAATTACATGAGATAAGAATGGATTAATTCAAAATATTTTGAATTTTGAATTAGTCCGTTATAGAAGTAAATAGAGTAATAACTACATCCGTTACAGTATTAACTATAGCAATAACTAATTGAGATAAGAATGGACTAATTCAAAATATTTTGAATTTGAACGAGTCATGCATTGTTATCCTTAACACTCCTCTGTTTTGTTCTTCCATTTTAAACTTGATCTTCGACGAACCTAGTGCGGATTAAAATTGGATGTGTGATTGCTGTTTCAGTGTGGCAGTTCAACTTGTGGAGAGTTTCTTTCGATCATGTGTAGTTTTACATAGGCTTGATGGCCTCCTTGTCATTGTTTTCTATCTTATGGTCGACATTATGTTTGACAACGTGACATTTCTTTTCTGCTGAAGAAATTGCCGTTTCAGCAGAGTTTGATGTTGTTCTGTGGGAAGAGAGAAGGCTAGTTCTTGAAGGAAATGATGATGGCAGTCTACAGAATTCGACACAGGTATTAGCTGAAAAGAGAACGCGTAGGAGAGAACCTCTGGATAATTTCAGGCACTACAAGGGGGGTTGGAACATCAGCAGCAGACGTTACTTATTTGTCAGTGTTATCGTTTACTTCCCTCTCTATTCCATTTGATCCTTCAATGAGTTTATGAAATTATAACCAAGAACATGTTCTTTTTATTAGTATTTTCAATAACAAAAATGCCTAGAGAGAGGGTGGTGCAGAGTTGGGTGACCAATATGTTCTTATTCAGGATGTGTGCTAGATTTGCTGTGATGGCAGAGTTAGTTCTAAGATTCCTCATTGACTTACCCCCCAAAAAAAGATTTCCTCATTGGCTCCATCTACAGCGGCTGGATTTCAGATGGTGAACTTCCTTTGTGTGCCATTTTTTATGTCCCTTGTTGATGGTCTCATTTATCTGCAGTAGAGAGCTCATACGTTTGCCGACAGTTGTCAGTATTTATTTTGTGTTGGTTTATATGGTTGTAATACCAAGAGTATTTTAATTACTTGCATTTAACAGTCTGTTGGATTTACTGCCGCTCCATTGTTTGCCATTGCCCCAATTTGGTTTCTAGGGTTTGGTCTATGCCTTTGCATCTTATGTGTTCGCCACTGCTGCTGCCACCGCCTCAAATAGTCTTATGGCAATTCAAAATCCAAATATGCTCTTTCTCTACTTGGACTATTCATTACAGCAGCAATGTAGGTTTTTCCCTTCTCTTTGTTTTGTCAAAAACAAGTGATGCGAATTATGTGAATGACGGGTTGTCTGTGCTTCAAGTGTCAGAAGCATCGTCCTGTTCACCGGCCAGGAGAAGTTCCATGGAGGCACAAGTAGCACGCTGAAATATGTGGCGAAGCAGGCTGATACTACGGTTGAAAAGCTTAGAAATGTATCTGATTACCTTGCTGACGCTAAGCGTGTCAGAGTGGATCAAATATCTTTGCCACCCAATGCCCAGAGCAACATTGACAAAGTAGAAACTGAGATTAATTCTTCAGCAACCAAACTCGAGAGAAAAACAGACCAGAATTCAGATAAGATTTAGCATGTGTTGAAGTCAGTGTTAGTGATTAATTTACATTCTGTTCTGTACATCTTTTCCTATTTCAGCATTTGTACTGATTGATAATTCCGCTTTCTGTAGAAGATTGGCTGTCGTCATTTATTGCAGCTATGATGCTCCTCTTGGCTTTACTTAGCTCCTGTAAGACTATCTGTTGTCACGATCAGATCAACTGCATATATTTCTAGTGACTATAGCGAAATTCCCTCACACGTTGATTGTTACTCCTGGCAGTTCTATCGGTGTTAGGAGTTCAGCCACTTGTGTCCCTGTGAGTGCTTCCGCTGTTATAGGTCCTTATTTTTCAGGAAGTATTATCCATTTTATCCACTTTTTTTCATCATGATGTGGACTTTTTGTAGATTGTCAATTTTCGGGTTGATCTTGGTCACTGTTACATTCGTTTTATGTGGACTTTTTGTCATTCTCCACAAGTGCAGGGGATCATCCTTTATGATCTGTCTGTTGCCCCATAATTCTTTGAGATCAAAGGATCCCCTCTACTGTTAGTTTTTTACTTGTTAAGTCTAATATCTTTAGTCTATTTCTTATTATGCCATTTTGTGGCCCATGATACAGTTTCTAGCCAAGTCCACTATGTTGCGACCTAACTTTTTCAGTATGTAAGTTAAGGTTTTTTGCTAAACGATAACTTCCTCATCGAAAAGGAAAAATAAAAGCATATATATATGGCTCGCTACTAGAGTCCCGTGGCAGTTTCAGTAACTCTTGATGAAAATACATTTATGGTTTTCAAGTAGCGATTTTAATGCTGTATTCACCCGCTAGAGTTGGCTTGAAGCCTTATGATTTGCTTCTCAGTCTTCTATTCTTAAAAATTTTTAGTGCAATGGGTGACACCTGTGTTGCCGTGGAAGAATGGATCCAAAACCCCACAGCCCACACATCCATGGATGATATCCTTCCGTGTGTGGACAATGCAACTGCCCAAGAGACCTTGTTGCAGAGCAAGGATGTTACCGTCCATTTTGTCCATGTAGTCGACAGATTCATTGGCAACATCTCGAACCACGACTTTCCAGTAGGCAGTGGCCCTTTTTACTACAACCAGTCTGGCCCGTTAGTGCCACTCCTTTGTAATCCTTTCCATCATGATAAAACTGATAGAAGATGTGCTGATGGTGAGGTCAACTTTGACAATGCGTCGCAGGTAAGCCAGGGAATCTGTACATTAGCAATGATTAAAGCGGTTTCTTCACGGAGATGGGACAGCCTAGTTGAATCAAGTAGTGTGAAACTCATAATAGTTATGATCTACAGTGGTTTCTCATACATTTCGAGGAAAGAGAAATTGGGGATAATTTGCATCAGATAATTTCAACCAATGCTAGCGTGCTTAAGAGCACTGTAATGAATCTTCTCGCTGATAGATGCCATAAGAAGTGGCTTCTCTTTATGAAATTTATGAGTCATGTGTACATAACTGGTTAATGATAAGGCTATGGATGATTTTCTAGTACAGAGTTTGCAGAGAGCTTTGCAATTAACATAGCGACAATAATCTGGTGCAGGAATGGAGGAAATACATCTGTGAGGTCTCAGCAAATAATCTTTTGCACTTCAGTGTTTTATGACCAGATGACGGCCATTGTCAATGTAAGCTACGGCTCGCTACGGTCCATTCCTTGTCGGCCTACAAGACTGCTCTTTCGTTCGAGATGCCTTCCATGAAGTCGAAAAGGATCACTTTCCAGGCCTAAGGCTCTATAGTAAGTGGATCTATGTTGGGTTGGCTTTGGTTTCTGCTTCAGTAATGCTTTCATTGGTGTTCTGGGTGGTTTATGCAAGAGAGCGACGGAAACACCTAGTCACCGAACAGTTTATACCTCTGACAGATCAAGATCAGTCGGGAGTAGAAAGTGGTCGAGATTAACTGTGCCAATGTATCGTACGAATTCTCATTTAATTCTATTTTTTGTCTACTGTGGAAAATGATTCTCAACACATCATGTACGGTATTGGAAAATTCAATATTTGTGATAAACACGAGAGAGACTATAAATCACTTTCAAGTTTCTTCAAAGATTCTTTTCCAACATTTGGGAACATCATTTCGTCTTCATCAGGGACTCTTGCTCTTAAAATTTCTTTCCAGAGAGAAGGAATTTATGCTTAAACATGGCGCACCGGCATCATTTACTACATAAGTTGTCCTGAGCAGTTAAAGCAAGCTCCATGTGCTTTTCGCGATAGATTCGAAAATAACAATCATCCATCCCTCCCTCCCGCAGTCTCTCTCTATGATCACATGATTTTTGCATCTCCAGCATATTTCGGTGCTTTCCTTTTTACACATTCGAGTTTGTTTCGTTGTACTTGGGGAAACAACATGGGAAGACAAGTTCTATACTATGTCGACCATATGTGAAAAAATAAGAAAGCTTTAGCTAAAAGCTCGTGCCGTGCCAATTTAATGACATCTAGAGAAAGCAACCGAAGGTCGGAAGACTCGACACCTTAGAAACAGCCTTTCGGAGAAATTTCTCCTACCGACTTCAGCAAAATCAAACACACACAATCCTGTGGCTAAAAGAAAAAAACATCACATTTTCCTGAAGTGTCTTTGCCGAGACCATAATATTGCATCAGACAACATAAGCAAATAGCAAGCTGCGATACCAGAAAATCGTGCAGATGAAATGGAACTGTTCATGTGCCCTTAGACATGGGCCGTCCTCAAAATCTGAACTGTATGTGCATGGGCGGTGTCACGCCCCGCACCCTACGAGCGTGCGATCATCCCTCGATGGTCGAACATTGAATGCGACGTCCCAGATACGTCGCCGACCCAACCCAAAATATCAGAGATTAAGCACATGCGGAAACAAATAGAAACCACCCGGACAATTAATAACGACAAGGGGGATAGCGATAGCATGAAACAATAACGGCAATTCATACACTTGACAAATACATACGACGTCCACAAAGGACAGTCCCTAAGCTAAGCCACAACAGTAGAACCACAATTCTGCAAAAGGGACAATAGTCGCAAACTTAACTCCTCTACAGAAAGGGGAACTCAAAATGCCGGGTACTTGACCCGTCCTCGATCTCCGAGATACTCTTGCAGCGTCTCTAATCACTCATGGTCGCGGATCTGAAATGGTTATATAATAACCGTGAGAACGAGTCTCAATAAGCAACCCCCTATACCCTACGTAGGCCAATGCGTACCCAGACAAGTCTACATGCAATCAAACTGATAATATACCTAATTCACATCAATGGACTTACCTCGTCATCCAATCACCTACCCACTCTGCATATTAGTTAGTCAGGATAATGAAATAATATCCCAGTAATATAACACAATCATTCAAGTACCATCCACACTCGCACTCAATCAATCCAACCAATTCAACCAGTCAATTCAATCACACGCTCAACCAGCCAATTCAGTCACACGCTCAACCAGCCAATTCCAATCACACTCAAATCGCATGCGTGACCGAACATCTTTCTCACGACCCGCGCCACTGCGCCGTAGGTCCATTCTCACAGGCACACAAGCCCCACAATTCGATCAATTCCAATGGCCGCCGTCAACACGTCCCAAGCCATATCATTCAATCAATTCCAGTGGCCGCCGTCAACACGTCCCAAGCCACGCTATTCAATCAATTCCAATGACCGACGTAAACACGTCCCGGTCCAATCACACCTATAACGGGCCACCGTCAACACGTCTCAAGCCCGCGTCCATTTGGCACACTGGCCATTCAAGCCTTCACACGGACCGCCGTCAACACGTCTCAAGTCCGTAGCCCTCCGATCGATCCGGGCTTAAAATCGACGGGCAAGCACACGCCATTCAGTTCAATCAATCTCACACCAATTGCATTAAACAACCCATGCTCACAACTCAGTACAATTCACAATTCGCCACCTCAATCCACAAACCCGACGTTCAAGTCGGTCACGCGCGATCACTCAATCAAGCATATTAATTAATCAAATTCAAGTAGCACAAATCATATCATAATATAATTAAATTATACACGCCCTAGCCGTTCTAAACCCGAGACAAGTCAATGAAATACCCAAGTACAAATCCAATTCACATCACAGCCCATCACACTTACCCACAAATCCATCATTCACGTCTACCCCATACGAACATCAAGCCCACCCACGAATGCCACAACAATATTATCAATTAGCCCACCATCATTAGTCGTTAATTAAGCCCCACCATTCTCGCAATTTAATCTATTAATTATGCACGTACTAAAATTGCCCACAATCCGCGTTTAGCCCCTAAACCAGTACTAATTATCCCCTAGACAAGTCTAATGATACCCAAAGTACTAGGTAAGGTTTAGGGAGTCACTTACCAAGTTTTGGCCCGGGAAAAGTCGGCTCGGGCCCAGAATGGCCCGGGTGAACAGTTCGGACTAGGCGCGGGCGTGGGCCACACGGGCGCGCTGGCCGGCCAATGCGGGCGCAATGGCCGATCGGAGTGCCTGGCGCCGCTGGCGCGGCGAACGCGCGGCGTGCCCGGGGCGTACGGGCAAGCGGATGGGCAACGCGCCTGGGCCACGGGCACGAGCACGGGCACGGGCACGGGCGCACGACTTGTCGCGCGGGCAACGATCCGGCCACGGCTCGGGGCGACTTGACCGCGAGCTAAGCTGGCTGGCCGGCGGGGCTGGCTGACCGGCTGGTTGGCCGGCCGGCTGGCCGGCAACGCCACGGCGGCGGGCAGCAGCTGGTCGGTGGGCTGGGCGAGCTGGAGGGGGAGAGGCCAGCCGAGGTGACGAGGCGAGAGGGAGAGGGAGACGGGGGCTGAGGGGGGGCGCGGACCGGCAGCGGTTGGGCAGCACGGCGGACGGCGAGGGGCTGGGAGCTGGCCGGACGGCTGGACGGCGGCCGGGCCTCATCGAGCACGGCGGCGAGCCGAGCTCGCTCGTCCGGGAGGGGAGGATGGCGGCGTCGGCGGAGCTGCCGGACGACGCGGCAGCGCGACAGCAGCGCGAGGAGGGCGGCGGCGCCGGCGGCTTGCGGGGGGCGGCGCCAGGCAAACGGCGACGGCGGCGACGGTTCGGGCAAGCAGAAGCAGAAACAGTCACCGTCGGGCGGAAGAAGAAGAACCAGAGAAGAAGAAAAGAAGGAAAGAAGAAAAGGAGGAGAGAGAGGGGGCAGGTGGGACGTGCGCGAGGGGACGTGCATAGGGAGGAGAGAGAGAGAGAAGGAGAGGACAGACGCGGAGGGGGGGGAGGAAACGTGCGCGGCGGAAGAGAGAGGAGAGAGGAGAGAGGAGAGAGGAGAGAGAAGATAGACGGGACAGGGGGAAAACGCGAGCGGGAAAAGAGGAGGAGAGAGAGAAAGAGAGAGGAAAGTCAAAGGTAATTATCGCGATTCAATGGATACGGTTCGAACTAAAAATCGACCTAACGGTCCCGATTCAAATTCGGAAAATGGCCTAACAGTCCACAATAAATCCCAATAATAATATATAGGGCAAATAGCTAAAATAAAATAGCCCAAGACACACTACGAGGGAGGTCTACTAATCCAAATCCGCACCCGGTCCAAAAATCCACTTTTCCACTATTCCTGACAATCTCGATGTTGGCCACGATAATCTCGACACCGTCCAATTTATTTCGTCCCAAAACTCCCGAAAATCGACTGCCAAGTTCGGGGTCTAAATAACGGCCAAATTCGATCGAGTGCGATTTTAACGAAATCTCAAAATTTAAAATAATAACCGGGAGTGATCAGTTCCCGGGCGAGATTTTACTATAAGCACACTGACGAATTACACGTTTATTAAATCTCAAAATTGAGTCAAAATCCGGGATGTCACATGCAGTGGTCAGCTGAGGATCATAAGTCCCTGCGATTTCACCTTGCAATCATGCAAAATGCAAATGGCCTTCTTGGTTTGTACGGCTTTGAAATTCCATAAGACAAAGAAGAGACGTCATTGGCTCGACTCTTTGTTCTATAGCAAAAGATTGACTATAACCATCATTCTATGCTGTTTTTCTCTTCCAACATCACATATTTTCCCTATCACCTTTGTTTTTTTGTGAGCTGTGCGTGACGGAGAAAGGCTGCTGACCTTTCTCTACCGTCTCATGGATCACGTTGAACTTATGAATACTAATGCCAGGAAGCCAACGCGGCCAATGACTATTCAACACGCGCAACAAGGGATGAACCTTTCTGGTTAGCGACGTGATTGTCCCTTGTAAGGTAAACTACAAAGGAACGCATTTCACATGTGCCATAAAAATTCCATTTATTCCAAAGTTAACGAGAAAAATTAAGAAACAATGGATTCATTCCATTAGATCCAAGTCAATTACAAGTTCAGAAATACCACAATCACTATATCCAATGAAAAAATACGAGTTTTCACGTATTTATTTTAAAGTGTACTTGGTTCTGTTTATCACATCATCCGTGAAATGAATTTGTATGAACTTTTTATTTTGTAAAATTAATGATCGTGAAAAAATGAAACCTACCTTTTATAAGAAGGAGCCGTTTCAATGAACCTTGTTTACGTGGATGACCGGGACAGTTAGGAAGAACATAGTTTGCGGCTATAAGTAGAAATGAATTGCAACCTTGAGAAACGCATTTCTTTAGACAAAAAGATCTATTAAGAGAACTCATTCACTGCACTACACTCACCCTCAGAAAAGTTTCCTTGAACGGACTAAGCAGCTAAGCCAACATGGCTTATTTTGTCCAAACCGAATCATCCATGCCGAAAGTGAACCAGATCTTCGACAAGATCCGGTGGGTGATCCAAATCCGCCAGATGCTCGAGGAAGAGTTTGAAGACGAAACCGAGGTGCCAGTCTCCATTTTCAGCGTCCCGAAAGTATTAATGTCTAGCGCCCCAGATTTGTACACCCCGCAACAAGTGGCGATTGGTCCATACTACCATTGGCGCCTGGAGATGTACAAAATGGAGAGATACAAGCTTGCGGCGGCGAAAAGATATCAAAAGCAACTCCAAAGGATCAAGTTCCAGAATTTGGTGGATCAACTGGTAAAGTTTGAGTCAAGAGTCCGAGCCTGCTATCACAAGTACCTGGACTTCAACGGTGAGACACTAGCGTGGATGATGGCCATCGACACTGTTAAATATGTCTTGAATTTATGTACTCGGTCCGGTTTATGACTCGACCCGACATATTTTTGTGCGACCCGAAAGTGGGAAAGAAAATTGAGATTTAGTTCGCGACGCGAAGGGTTGGGCCGATAAAGATGAAGGCTTTATTGAGGCGAGAGGGTACGGTTAGGGCTCTGGACGGAAATTATCCAGAAGATATGACCTCGGCTGAAATTGAAGAGATGGACGAGAAGGCGCATAGCGCGATCCAGTTGTCTCTAGATGACAAGGTTTTGCGAGAAGTCACGGATGAAGAAACAGCGGCCGGTCTCTGGAAGAAACTGGAAAGTCTCTACATGAAGAAATCCCTAACGTCGAGACTTTATCTGAAGCAGCGTCTTTATACCCTAAAGATGCGCGAAGGTACGCCTGTTCAGGAACATTTGGATGAGTTTAATAAAATTGTTCTGGATATGAAAAATTTAGATATTAAACTCGAGGATGAAGATCAAGCTTTGATCGTGTTATGTTCACTGCCTGCCTCATACGAGAATTTTGTGAACTCGATGCTCTATGGACGTGAATCCATAACTTTGGAGGATGTCAAAGCATCTCTGAATTCTGCAGAACTGAGAACAAAATTGAATGGGAATACCAGCGAAAATAAAGCAGATGGTTTGTTTGTGAGAGGCAGGACCAAGAGCAGGGATAAAGCTTTCCGAGGGAAATCTGCTGGTCGCTCAAAATCTAAGCCACCAGGAGATAAGACGAATGTTGAGTGCTACTACTGCCATAGGAAGGGACATTACAAGTCAGATTGTCCTTCGCTCAAGAAAAAGGATAAGCAGCATATTCAAAAACAAGATTCGGCGAATGTTGCAAACGACAATGAGGGTAATGTGTCAGACAGTGTTCTTACGGCATGTTCTGCTGTTAATTTGTCCAATGATATTTGGATTATGGATTCGGGAGCATCATATCACATGTGCCCAAATAGGGAATGGTTCACCACATACGAGTCATTGAATGGTGGATCAGTCTTGATGGGGAATGATGCTGTATGCAAAGTCGTGGGTATTGGTACTGTTCGAATTAAGTGCCACGACAAAGCAGTAAGAACTTTGACCGAAGTAAGACATATACCAGACTTGAAGAGAAACCTTATCTCGTTGAGCAGTTTGGATTCCATTGGGTGTGTGTACTCAGGTGGAGGTGGAGTTCTTAAAGTTACAAAAGGCAATCTGGTTGTGATGAAAGGAAGCAAGGTTAATCACTTGTATCATTTGCAGGGTAGCACAGTTATGGGTCCTTCAATTGGCACAAGCAATTCAGTTTCTGATAATGATAAAACGAAATTGTGGCACATGCGTTTGGGCCACATGAGTGAGCGTGGCATGTCAGTTTTGAGTAAACGTGGTTTACTTTGTGGGGAGCAGACGACCTCGCTAGATTTCTGTGAGCACTGTGTTATTGGCAAGCAATGCAGGGTCAAATTCAGCACAGGGACTCATTCGACAAAGAGCACACTTGACTATATCCATTCCGATTTATGGGGACCAGCACAGGTTCCATCTAAGGGTGGTGCTCTTTACTTTGTGACGTTTATTGACGATTATTCCAGGAAGGTTTGGGTTTATTTTCTGAAAAGAAAAAGTGATGTGTTTGAAACCTTCAAGAAGTGGAAAGCTCTTGTTGAGAATCAGACAGGGAAGAAGATCAAACATCTTAGGACCGATAATGGTCTTGAGTTCTGTGGTGGCGATTTTAATGAATTCTGTGCAGATGCAGGTATTGTTCGACACCGTACAGTCAGGCACACTCCACAACAGAATGGAGTGGCAGAACGTATGAACAGAACTCTATTGGAGAGAGCAAGATGCATGCTCTCTAATGCTGGCATGGAAAAGGATTTCTGGGCTGAAGCTGTTAACACGGCTTGTTATCTAGTTAATCGCTCTCCTTCGACAGCAATTGAATGCAAGACTCCTTTTGAGATGTGGTCAGGTAAGCCTTGTGATTACTCTAATCTAAAGGTTTTTGGATGTCCTGCTTATTATCATGTTAAGGATGGTAAGCTAGAACCTAGAGCAAAGAAATGCATTTTTGTTGGGTATGCTGATGGGGTGAAAGGTTATCGTTTATGGTGCCAGGAACCTAACTCACCTAAGTTCATTATTAGTAGGGATGTTACTTTTAATGAAATGCATATGCTTGATCAAAGGAAAGTTGCTGATGAGTCTGCAGGTAAACATGAGAGTGATATGAATGAGGTGGAGGTTCAGGTGGAGCTTCCAGAAAAGACCTCTCAGAATGTTTTGAACGAGCAAAATATTCCTGTTGATTCAAGTTCAGATGAGGAAGCCGTAGATGAGGTGGAGCAGCCATACTCTATTGCTACTGGCAGAGAAAGAAGACAGACCCGGCCTCCTCAGAAATATGGGTTCTCTGATCTGGTGGCTTATGCTCTCACGACAGCAGAAGATATGGGTATTCAGGAACCTTCTACCTATACAGAAGCCATTACTTGTACAGAATCAGAGAAATGGGCTATTGCTATGGTTGAGGAACTTGAATCACTTCACAAGAACCAGACTTGGGACTTGGTGCAGTTGCCTAAAGGAAAAAGAGCCATCGGGTGTAAATGGGTCTTCAAGAAAAAGGAAGGAATTCCAGGTGTTGAAAATGCAAGATTCAAGGCTCGGCTCGTAGCTAAAGGCTACAACCAAAAGGAGGGAATAGATTATGCTGAAGTTTTCTCTCCTGTGGTAAAACACACTTCCATTCGTGTGTTGCTGGCTATAGTTGCTCAATTTGACTTAGAGCTTGAGCAACTTGACGTGAAGACTGCTTTTCTGCATGGCGAGCTTGAAGAAACTATTTATATGGCCCAACCCGAGGGCTATTATGTAGAAGGCAAGGAAGATCATGTTTGTAAATTGAAGAAATCCTTATATGGTCTGAAGCAGTCACCAAGACAATGGTATAAGAGATTCGACAGCTTTATGATAGGGAGCGGTTATCAGAGGAGCAACTATGATAGTTGTGTCTACTTCAAGAAGGGTTCAGATGGATCTTTTGTTTATCTTCTCTTATACGTGGATGACATGCTCATTGCTGCAAAGAACATGTCAGATGTGTTGACCTTGAAGAAACGGCTCAATGAGGAGTTCGAGATGAAAGATCTGGGTCCTGCCAAGAAGATCTTAGGAATGGAGATTCAGAGGGACAGGAAAGTAGGAAAATTATATCTCTCGCAGAGGAGTTATATTGAGAAGGTACTTGAGAGGTTTGGCATGAAAAACGCTAAGCCCGTGAGTACACCGTTGGCATCTCATTTTAGACTTTCAGCTCAACATTCACCTCAATCAGAGGTTGAGGAGGCTGCGATGTCTCGTGTCCCATACTCCAGTGCGGTTGGTAGCATTATGTATGCTATGGTATGTACTCGTCCAGACATTGCGCAGGCAGTTAGTGTGGTTAGTAGATATATGGCGCATCCTGTAAAGGTTCATTGGCAGGCAGTGAAATGGATACTTAGGTATCTTAGAGGCTCCGCAGAGTTGGGTCTAGTATTTGATAGAAACAGTTCCAACGGTATCTCAGTTGTGGGATTTGTGGATTCCGATTTCGCAGGTGACCTCGATAAGAGGAGATCATTGACTGGCTATCTTTTCACGCTATCTAGTTCGGCTATTAGCTGGAGGTCAACCTTACAATCGACAGTTGCTTTGTCTACTACAGAGGCAGAGTATATGGCAGCAGCAGAAGCAGTGAAAGAAGCTATTTGGTTAAGGAATCTTGTTCAGGAACTTGGGCTACAGCAGGAAGACAATTCGGTTGTCTTTTGTGACAATCAGAGTGCTATATACTTGATTAGAAATCAAGCATATCATGAGAGGACTAAGCACATCGATGTCAGGTATCACTTTATTCGCGAGGCAGTTGCAGAGAGAAACATGACAATAAAGAAAATTGGTACAGCTGACAATCCTGCTGATATGTTGACCAAGCCAGTCCCCGCCAACAAGTTTAAGCATTGCTTGAACTTGATTGGCATGCTTGGTTGAGTTTGCCCCTTCTGGGGCTTTGGTGGAGAGGTAAATGACAGTTCTACATTTGTGTGTTTTGAAGTGGATATGTTCTTTTGTTGCATCCCTTGTTTCCTACACCGAGTTAGCTCACGTAGGCTTAGGGATGCCAAGAGAATGTGTTCGGCTTCTTTGACTATTTTGTTTTGAGAAATTCAAGCCAAGGTGGAGATTTGTTAAATATGTCTTGAATTTATGTACTCGGTCCGATTTATGACCCGACCCGACATATTTTTGTGCGACCCGAAAGTGGAAAGAAAATTGAGATTTAGTTCGCGACGCGAAGGGTTGGGCCGATAGGCCCAACCCGCAGCAAGCGAACAAATCTCCATAGCGGACCGCCCAAGCTGGAGGAAGCGAACCAATGCGCGGGGGGGTTCGGGGGCTAAGCCCCCGAGAAAAATTTCGGGAGCCCTATTTGTACTGTGGCTAGGTTTTCTCATTGTTTTACAGAGAGTTTTGCTTTCAGAGAGTTTTGGTGAGCCGTGAGGTTTTGTCGTTATTTCGACTTCTGAAATTTGTACTCTCTTTTGATTATAGTGGAATCTGTCTTGCCTCGCCCGTGGACGTAGATCACTTCGTGATCGAACCACGTAAATCCCCGTGTTCTGTCTTTTGTTTTTCCGCATCCGTCTCCAACAGACACGTCATTCTTACTCGAGTTCCTCCAAGTCTATGCAATCAAAGAAGGTAAGATACTCTCCAGGGTCTCATCGAGATTGTCACATTTGGTCGATTATGCAGGAAGGAAGTCTGCACACAATGTCATCCTTAGGGACATAGTCATGCTAGAGAATCAAATCCCACTTTTCATATTGAGGAAGATGTTGGAATTCCAATTCGCATCCCTCGACGAAGCCGACGACATGTTGCTTGTGATGCTAATGGGGTTTTACAAGGAAGTTTCACCTTTCAAAGTGATGGAGGCATTGCCCAAGATACAAGTCTCCGTCTGGGCCCGCTTGCTAGACTTCTTGTATGACACCATAGTACCCAAAGCGAAGGAACAGCCCGACATTGTTGAGGAGGAAGGTGACAACGAGGACAAGGAAGGACAGGCAAAGGGTCATTGTTGTCTTCCAGTGGCACAAATTATATCAAGCAACTGTGTGATCAAATTTGGAATTTGCTCTCCAAGTTGAGCAAAGGCCCTATTGAAATTGTTAAAAGGCTGCTTCTTTCAAACCCAGTGAAGGTAGTATTGAAATTGCCATTGACTATTCTCTCTAAACTCCCATTTTTCTCAGTCTTGGCACAGCCTCTTGAGTCCTTAATCTCATCCCAAGTAAAAGAAGAGGGCAAGTCAGAAAATGAAAACAGCAATCCTCATAAGCCACCTTCAGTTGAGGAGATCACAATCCCATCGGTCTCTGACCTATCCAATGTAGGAGTCGGTTTCGTACCCACCAAGGGAAACCTCTCTACCATCGGTTTCGACGCCAAGACGGCGACGCTTTACTTGCCTGCCATAAGTCTGGACGTGAACTCGGAGGCGTGCATGAGGAACCTAGTCGCTTATGAGGCATCCCACGCGTCAGGCCCATTGGTTTTCACGCGCTACACTGAGCTCATGAACGGTATTATAGACTCGGATGAGGATGTGAAGCTGTTGAGAGAGAGAGGGGTCATTTTGAGCCTTCTGAAGAGCGACTAGGAGGTCGCAAAGCTGTGGAACGGGATGAGCAAGTCGATCCGGTTGACAAAAGTGCCCTTCTTGGACAAGGCGATCGAGGACGTGAACAAGTACTACAACGGGAGGTGGAAGGTCAAGCTCCGCAAGTTCATGAAGCAGTACGTGTTCAGCTCATGGCAATTCCTGGCAGTGATGGCTGGGATTGTACTCTTGCTGCTCGTGACATTGCATGCCTTTTGCTCGGTCTATAGCTGTTCTCGCGTATTTCATATCAAAGCCCCAAGCATATGATCAATCATAAAGATGTCGTGTCTGTGTGTGTACGTGTTCCATGTTTTTTTTCATTTAATCTAGGGAAAAAGCACAGTCCTATGCTCAGATCCAGTAAAATCTGGATCAAGCTGGTGCACGTGAAAATTTGCATTTTGTTCATAGCTTTTTAGCCGCATGATGAGTTTTTGTAAGATTGTGGTGTAGTATTATTGAAGAGAGCAAGAGGGTTATCATGGGCATGTTTTGTTGTTGTTCTATATCTGATGCCATATAGATGTTAGTGGTTTACCCTAAGAATCAATCAAGATTGATACTCTAATATTAGTTGTGAATTAGGTTGTGTTAGAAAATCAACCTTCATTATACTTAGGTAGTCATAATGTCTTGCTAGAGACCACTTATGACTTGTGGGCCAAAAAGAGTTTTGAGCACACTGCTAATATTTAGTGAACCTACAGGGTCGCACATAAAAGCGAACTGAGTTAATATTTTCTGTGCGCCGGGATCTACTTAAACTAAGAAGTAGATTTTAATTTATTCTCCTATTTAACTTATCTACGCGGTCGTGCGTGTTATGAAATAATGATTAAATGTACGATTGAAGTTGGATGGTTTGACGGGCCCAAATCGCCTAGCTCACTTCTTTTAATTCCGCTCGATAATGAGGCTATATAAATAGATAGAGAATCGTTCTCTGTATATAGTTATTTGATATAGTATCGAAAATCAAAAGGCGTTGAAGAAAAAAAACTTCAAGATCTTTAGCTAGTACTTGGATCGTTGGAGACTTCTGTTCGCGTGTGTGGATACCGGTAGAGGCGCAACACTTGGGGCGCTAATCCAAACACAATCAATTGTCAATTTACGTTCGATTTACAAAAGGTACATATCGAACTTCTATCTCGATTTTAATATACACATGGATCCTGTCTAGGGTTCTATATTCCGATGCGTTTTTACCGTTGATGAACCCTACAGTGGTATCAGAGCTACTTGTGATATATTGAAGTTGAATCGGAAATCCTAATTGTTGATACATATGATGTGTGCCTGAAGTGAGTCTCAATTAGGGTTAGATGAATTTAAAATACAAATTGATATGATCAATTGAGAAGGAACGAAGCAAGGATGGATCGATCCTGTTCCGCTCGCGCCTAGGCTGTTGCCCGAGGCAGAGACGGCAGGCGGAGACGGCAGGCAGAGACGGCGGCGCGTCTGGGCCTGTTGCCCGAGGCAGAGACGGCAGTGCGCCTGGTCATCCGGCGCGTCGAGGACTCAAGGCATTCGGCCATATGCGTACAGTGAGGACGCAGGAGGTGGTAGCAATGGATAGTCTACTGAGAACACAGAATTGAGAATTCTGTCTAGGTTTTCGGGGCTCTCCTCGGAAAACATAATTGAGAATTCTGTCTAGGTTTCGGGGGCGCTGCCCCCGAGCCCCCGCGAGGGGTGCTGCCTCTTTGAACCCTGCTCGCTGACCGCATGGGGCTCTGCCCCTTGACCCCGCGAGGGGCGCTACCCCTCGACCCCGCAAGGGGGCGTTGCCCCCTTGACCCTTGCATGGAATTGGTCGTTCCCGTATAATTGATGTACCTTTGTTATTATAAGTGATGTTTCGTTTTTATTTATAACATGCATACATTCATTGCTAAATAAACATTAAGAGTCTCTAATAAAATTAAGTAATAATATGATACATTTCTAATCATACACCTATTAAGACTTAAATCGTCAATAGATGGGCCTGCCAAAGCAGGGTGTCTTTAACTATTTAAGTAAAATATGATGAATAGTGGTTATCCATAAGTCAAGATTGGTTTATTTAACGAGGCTATCAAAACGGTTTTGGGCCTTGAGGCATAGTGTTTGGGGATAAGATATGATATGTCAAACCCAATAACCAAGAGTTGTATTCGATACAATTGACAAAGAGTTGTCTACCTAAATAACTTAGTCTTGAGCGATAAGCCAAAGTTTACTCGAGTCTTGGTAAAATATGGATCTTGGTCCATTATACTTATTGGGACACATATTATAAAAGTATAGTGGGAGTTTATTATTTATAATATTAATGAATAATTCACTTTGCATATTTGTTATAGATAATGGCAAATAGCTCTGTATCACACTTTTCACTGCGATCTATCCTTGAGAAGGACAAATTGGATGGTTCAAACTTTTTGGACTGGTATAGAAGTTTGAGAATTGTTCTCAAGCAGAAGAAAAAAAATTATGTCCGGGAGAAATCACTCCCTCAGAAGATACCTCCTTCCAATGCTCCCCATGCTGAAATGAATGATTATCAGAAGCATAAAGATGATACATTGGATGCATCATGTCTAATGTTAGTTACCATGAACTCAAATCTTCAGAAGCAGTTTGAGAACGTAGATGTCTATGATATGATCATGAACCTGAAAAATTTGCTTCAGGAGCAAGCACGCACGGAAAGGTACCAAACAGTAAAAGACCTTAATTGAGTGCAAGCTAGCAAGTGGAAGCTTAGTTAGCCCACATGTCATAAAGATGATAAATTATATTGAAAACCTAGAGCGACTGGGCTCTCCCATTAGCCAAGAGTTGGCTACTGACATTATTCTTTAGTTATTGCCTCAAGATTATGACATGTTTGTTATGAACTATAACATGCATAATCTGAATAAGTCTTTGACTGAACTACATGGGATGTTCAAAACTGCTGAGCAGAATATCAAGAAGGACCCTACCCCTAATGTTCTCATGGTTCAAAAGGGGAAAGGCTTTAAGAAGCCAGGTAAGGTCAAGGGTAAGGGCAAGGGCACTAAGCCCAAACCCAAATCCAAGTAATCGAGTCCGATTGCTGATGTTGTATGCTTCCATTGTGGGGAGAATGGGCATTGGAAGAGGAATTGCAAGAACTATTTGGAGGATCTGAAGAAAAAGGGAAGTGAGACTTCCGATTCAGGTATTTATGTTATAGATTTAAATGTTACGACCAGTTCTACTTCATGGGTATTGGATACCAGTTGTGGTACTCACATTTGTATGAATGTGCAGAGACTAAAACGAAGTAGAACACTTACAAAACGTGAAGTGGAGCTACGTGTTGGGAATGGAGTAAGAGTTGCTGCATTAGCCGTAGGAACATATGATGTAGCTTTACCTTCTGGCATGATTTTAGAACTAAATAATTGCTACTATGTACCTGCTATACGTAGGAATATTATTTCTGTTTCTTATTTGGACAAGGAAGGTTTTTGTTTTGATATAAAGAACAATAGTTGTTCGTTTTATCTTAATGGATTATTTTATGGTAGCGCCCATATTGTGGATGGGATATATGTTCTAAATTTTGATGTGCCAATCTATAATATAAATACAAAAAGGTTTAAATCTAATGATTTGAATCCAACCTACGTATGGCATTGTCGATTGGGCCACATAAACGAGAAATGAATTCACAAGCTT
This sequence comes from Syzygium jambos, assembly GCA_031216235.1. NCBI lineage: Eukaryota > Viridiplantae > Streptophyta > Magnoliopsida > Myrtales > Myrtaceae > Syzygium > Syzygium jambos. The sequence goes on from CM062225.1 coordinate 33,050,385, forward strand.
CTAGCGATGGACTATTAAATTCATTTGATTTTGAATCATTTGATACATGTGAATCCTGTTTAGTTGGAAAAATGACAAAAGCTCCTTTTACTAATCAAAAGTGAGAGGACAAAAGAATTATTGGCCCTTACACATACTGATGTGTGTGGACCACTAAGTTCTACAGCCATAGGAGGTTATCAGTACTTCATTACATTTACTGATGATTTCAATAGATATGGATATGTTTACTTGATGAAACATAAATCTGACTCCTTTAAAAAGTTCAAGGAATTTCAAAATGAAATACAGAATCAACTTGGCAAGAATATCAAGGCTCTTCGATCTGATCGAGGAGGAGAACATTTAAGCCAAGAGTTCAATGACCATCTTAAAGAGTGTGGAATTGTTTCACAGCTCTCTCCCCCTGGAACACCACAGTGGAATGATGTCTCTGAGAGGAGAAATCGAACTTTGTTAGACATGGTTCGATCAATGATGAGTCATTCAGATCTTCCATTATCTTTCTGGGGATATGCACTTGAGATAGCTGCGTTTATACTAAATAGAAGTTTATCAAAAGCTATAGAGAAGACACCATATGAGATGTGGATAGAAAAGGTTCCTAGTATGTCTTTTCTAAAGATTTGGGGTTGTGAAGCCTATGTAAAACGTTTACTTTCTGATAAGCTTGGACCCAAATCTGATAAATGCTTCTTTGTGGGATATCCTAAAGAAACGAAAGGAATTTACTTTTGTAATCCATCAGAGAACAAAGTGTTTGTTGCTCAAAATAGTGTCTTTTTAAAGAAAGAGTTTCTTACTAAAGGAACCAGTAGAAGTAAGGTAAACCTCGAAGAAGTTTACAAAGAGTTGTAATATGCCACAAGAGGGTGTTCCAGTTCATGAGAAACCTCAATTAGATCTACAAAGAGTTGTAGAGTCTACTCTAGTGGCACCTATAGTTCGTAGGTCTGAAAGAACACATTGTGAGCCTATAAGATATGGTTTTCACGTGACAGAACATCGTCATCTATTGTTAATAGAAAATGACGAACCTACGACCTATACAGAAGCTATGATGGGCCCAGACTCTGATAAATGGCTTCAGGCCATGAAATCCGAAATGGACTCATTGTATCAAAACAAAATTTGGACTTTGATTGATCCACATGAAGGTGTCAAACCTATAGGATGCAAGTGGGTTTTCAAGAAAAAAACTGATATGGATGGAAATGTTCACGTCTATAAAGCACGGCTAGTAGCTAAATGTTTCAAACAAACTAATGGTATTGACTATGACGAGACCTTTTCGCCAGTGGCCATGCTTAAGTCCATTCGGATTATCCTAGTGTTTGCTGCATATTATGACTATGAAATATAGCAAATGGATGTCAAGACAGCTTTCCTTAACGGAAAACTAGAGGAGGATGTGTATATGACACAACCTAAAGGCTTTACATCACCAGATAACACTAGGAAGATATGCAAGCTTCAACGTTCTATTTATGGATTGAAGCAAGCATCACGGAGCTGGAATATTCGTTTCGATGAAACTGTCAAGGAGTTTGGCTCATCAGAAACAAAGAAGAAGCTTGTGTATACAAGAAGTCTAATGGGAGCGCAATTGTGTTTCTAATGTTGTATGTGGATGACATACTACTCATTGGAAACGACATTCCTATGCTTCAGTCAGTTAAGACATCGCTAGGAAAATTTTTCTCCATGAAGGACATGGGAGAGGCAAACTATATCTTGAGGATCATGATCTATAGAGATAGATCTAAGAGACTTATTGGACTAAGTCAAAGTACATATGTTGACAAAGTCATCAATAGGTTTAATATGCAAGACTCCAAGAAAGGTTTTCTCCCGATAACACATGGCATAAGTCTTAGCAAGATTCAGTGTCCTTCAACACAAGATGAGCGAGATTGCATGAGTATGATTCCTTATGCATCGGCTGTGGAATCCATCATGTATGCTATGTTGTGCACTCGTCCTGATGTTGCTTATGCATTGAGCATGATAAGTAGATACCAGTCAGATCCAAGGAAACCTCACTGGATTGCTGTAAAAAATATCCTTAAGTACTTGAGAAGAACTAGGGATTTATTCTTAGTCTATGGAGTTGAGAAAGAGATCACTGTAAGTGGTTACACTGATGCTAGCTTCCAAACCGACAAAGACGACCTTCGATCGCAATCAGATTTTGTTTTTTGCGTGAATGGTGGAGCGATGTGCTGGAAGAGTTCCAAGCAGGACACTCCTGCATATTCTACGACAGAAGCTGAGTATATTGCTGCTTCAGAAGCATCAAAGGAAGCTATTTGGATTCGAAAGTTTATAGAAAAACTGGAAATCGATCCCACTAGTTCAAATCCAACGAACCTTTATTGTGATAGTAATGGGGCCATAACTTTGGCTAAAGAGCCTAGGTCTCACCAGAAGACCAAACACATACTCAGGAAGTATCATCTCATTCGAGAATTCATTAAAAAAGGTGATGTCAAGATTTACAAAGTTGCAACGGAATTAAATACAGCTGATCCTTTGACGAACGCTCTTTCACAACCTAAGCATGAGCGTCATTGTAACGCTTTAGGCCTTAAACACATTAGTGATTGGTCTTAATTTGAGTGGGAGTATATTTGATATACATTTTCATTGTTCATTAATAAAATATATATTATATATATTATATTTGATTTCGATTTAATTTAAGTATATAGTTGAATGCGAAATCTTTATCCCCTGAATATTGAATATCCTTAATAGATAATCAAATACCTGATTTAATCGTGAAACTCTATTAATAGAGTAGATATTAATATTCTAAATGTCCCTAGTCAATTACCATTATGCATTGGGAAGCAAATGGTGTTTGAGACTAGCATGTAAGTCAACTGATGATCAAGTTTCACGGGTCATGAAAATAGAGATATAAAGTTGATCACATGGAATACATGTTAGAGAATATTGTATTGGACAGACCTACTATAAGAATACTGTAGGATTGTTATATAATGTCATCAGTATTTCTTATCACAACTATAGAGTATAGCCCTTTAACCTGAGTTTGCCATGGTTTCCTAGACGTGGATTGGCATGCTTTAACATTGCCAAACGTCAGCCGTAATAGGTGATTATAAAGGTAATGGCTGAGAATGTCATGAATCGTATTGAGTGATGTGAGTAGACAAGATAAGATTTGTCCCTCTCATATAACGAGGGTATGATTTACTGGCCTCCCGTAGAGTTGAGACTGTGAAATGCATGGCCATACTCAAGTGAGTTGAACAGTCAACTGCTTGTTTTGACAGTCTAACTGTGGTATCGGGAAAATGAGTTTAAGCTATATAATGATGACATTTGTCCTGCCTTATGCTTACCTCGGAAATCAAGTGACAAAGGGACTTAATTTATATGATTGGTTCTAGTGCAAGTGGGAGATTATTAGTGGTCTGCCTTAGGAATCAATCAAGGTTGATACTCTAATATTAGTTGTGAATTAGGTTGTGTCGGAAAATCGACCTTCACTATACTTAGGTAGTCATAATGTCTTGCTAGAGACCGCTTATAACTTGTAGGTCAAAAAAAGTTTTGAGCATACTGCTAATGTTTAGTGAACCTACAGGGTCATACACAAAAGCGAACTGAGTTAATATTTTCTGTGCGTCGGGATCTACTTAAACTAAGAAGTAGATTTTAATTTATTCTCCTATTTAACTTATCTACGCGGTCGTGCCCGTTATGAGAAAACGATTAAACGTACGATTGAAGGTGGACGGTTTGGCTGGCCCAAATCGCCTGACCCATTTCTTTTAATTTCGCTGGATAATGAGGCTGTATAAATAGATAGAGAATCATTCTCTGTCTAGGGTTATTCGATATGGTATCGAAAATCAAAAGGCATTGAAGAAAAGAAACTTCAAGATCTTTAGCTAGCACTTGGATCGTTGGAAACTTCTGTTCGCGTGTGTGGATACCGGTAGAGGCGCAACACTTGGGGTGCTAATCTAGGCACAATCAATTATCAAATTACGTTCGATTTGCAAAAGGTACGTATCGAACTTTTGTCTCGATTTCAATATACATATGGATCCTATCTAGAGTTCTATATTCCACTGTTTTTTTACTGTTGATGAACCCTACAATAGATTCATCTTTGCATTAGCCTCAAGATTGAGAGATATCTGGGTGCACAAGGTCCCACTACACTAGGATCATCATCATCCAAGTCATTTTCTCTCTTAGATTCACCAACTCTGTGTCGCATGTACGAATGGATGAAACTCGTGCGATTATGTCAATTCAGTTTTCAGTGAAATTATCTATCTTAATTATGACTAGAGGGTATTTACTGCTGGGTTAGTCATATCTAATTACAGAATGAATTGTCAACTTATGTGAAAGTACCAAACCTTCTCTTGCGGTCAAGGAGGTTTATGAATTCGGTCTCTAATAATCAATTTCTTTCCCAGGTCAGGTCCCTAATAATTACTTACGGCATGTCAAACAACACGTAACTCCATGTCTCTAGGCTTAGGGACAGAGTCAGGCCATTTGTCCAGTTTGTTCCAATAATATAACAACGTTCAATAAATTCTGAATAACGTGCCTTTTCATTTGTGTTGTCACATCTAAGACACAAATGAAAGTATTTGGTATTCCTGGAGTTCTAAGAAGAACTATAGAAACATAGGAAGCTTGACAATGGGTTAATGCATTATTTTAAGCAGGTCCTATAGAATTCTAAGCAGAAGTATGGAAATTCTAAGCGGGTCCTAGAATTCATGTTGTCACATGAAGTTTCCTTTTTTTGCTTGAATAAATCTATCTTAAATTGCTCCAAAAGAAACTTGAGCTCCTCTTATGTAATATCATGAATTGTTGACACATAACAGAATCTAGGGTCAAAGTTGAGTTTAGCTAAAATTCTAGTGGGGTCGAAAGCTTAAAATGTGCTTAGCGAGATAAACTTTTTGATGGTATTATATTTGATAAAATGAAAAATCAAAGTTCAATTGGAGCACACGGCACCGGCTGGACAAAGCTTAGCGTTGTTCGTTACTTGACTCGATAAAAATTAATGAAGATATGTATATATGATGAGGTATACTGATTCTCCGTATAATCAAGTTCAAACAATCTCATATTTAAGTCCTTACCCAAAAAAAAACAATCTCATATTTAAGTCACTCATTTAAGTTTTATTCTTAAGCAATTTATAAAGTTAATGAATAGGCAAAAAAAAAACAGAGCAGAATTCATATAAGATTCAACATGTGTTGAATTCTGGGTCGGTGTTAATTTATGATATGTTCTGTACATCTTTTCTATGATTCAGCATTTGTAATCAATTGTTTCCACTTTCTGTAGAAGATTGGCTCTTCTCAATATTGCAGCTTTAAGGCTCCTCTACTGTTAAATTTTTGCATGTTAAGGCTGATTTCTTTAGTCTATAACTTACTATACCATCTTCTATAGCCTATGATACAGTTTCTAGCCAAGCCCACTATATTGTGATCTAACTTTTTTGATATGTAAGTAATAGTTTTTTGCCAAATGATATCTTATTTGTGGAAAAAAAAAGAAAGTGTGTGTATATATATAATCACCAAAAGAAGATAACCTGTCAGAACTGTAGTAGCACGGAATAATACTGTAGCAGAAAATGATGGACAAATTGTTGTTCACTCAACGTCCTATCATGATAGGCCAATCACTATTCACCATCAAATCACTATGTACTGTGACTCAAATATGACTATGCTACTACTCACATGTATGTACACACACAAACATATATATCACGCTACTAGAGTGACGTGGTAATTTCAGTAACTCCTTTGTAATCCTTCCCATCATGACGAAACCAATAAAAGTTGTGCCGATGGTGAGGTCAACTTTCGCATTGCGTCATAGGTAAGTTAGGGAATCTTTACATTAGCAACTATTAATGCTGCTTCTTCATGGAGATGGGATAGCCTAATCGAATCAAGTCCTGTGAAACTTAGCATAGTTATGATCTGCAGTGGTTTCTCATACATATCGAGAAAAGAGAAATGAACTTGCATCAGACAATTGCCACCAATACTAGCGTGCTGAAGAGAACTATAACGAAACTTTCCCTGATAGAGGCCATTAGATTTCACTTCACTTTTTTAACTTTCTAAGGATCTTACCACTACAAAAAAACTGCTTTTTTCCGACGAAATTTCCAACGAAAAATTTGGAAAAATTCGTTGGAAAACGAATTTTCAACGAATTTTCCAACGAAAAAAAATTCGTTAATAATAGGTCGTTGGAAATTTTTCCAACGAAAAATTTCAATTTTCGTTGGAAATTTGCGACGAATTTTATTTCGTTGGAAAACTCGTGGCTAAATTCGTTGGAAAAATTACAAAAAAAAATTTTTGGTCGAAAAATTGTGGAAATTTTTTTTCCAACGAAAAATTTTTCGTTGGAAAAATTACAAAAAAAAATTTTTTGGTCGAAAAATCGTGGAAATTTTTTTTCCAACGAAAAATTTTTCATTAGAAAAATTACAAAATTTTTTTTTGTTCGAAAAATCGTGGAAATTTTGTTCCAACGGAATTTTTTTTTTTCGAATTTTTTTTTTCACATTTTTTTTGAATTTTTTTTTTCGGAAATTTTATTTCGAAAAATCGCCCTAGCCGCCGGCGAGGGCCAGCCTCGTCGCCGGCGAGGGCCGAGCTCGCCCAGATCTGGGCGAGCTCGAGCTCGCCGGCCATGGCGAGCTCGGCCCTCGCCATGGCCGGCGAGGGCCAGCATCGTCGCCGGCGAGCGCCGAGCTCGCCGGCCATGGCGAGCTTGGCCCTCGCCATGGCCGGCGAGGGCCAGCCTCGTCGCCGGCGACGAGCTCGAGCTCGCCCAGATCTGGGCAAGCTCGACCCTCGCCGGCGACGAGGCTTGGTGGCGTCGGGGGCGTCGGGGGAGGCCCATGGTGGCCTCGGGGGCGTCGGGGGCGTTGGGGGCGTCGGGGGCGTCGGGGGCGGCCCTGGATGGCGGCGGCGCCGCCTTTGGGGAGGGAGCTGACGTCACGGAGGAGGAGGGGGGCGGCGGAGTCTTGGTGTCCATGGCGCCGGAGCCGGAGGAGGAGAGGGCGCAGCGGGGGAGGAGGCGGAGGGGGAGACAGAGGGCGAAGGAGAAGGGGGCAGCGGGGGAGGAGGCGGAGGGGGAGACAAAGGGAGAAGGAGAGAGAGAGAGAGAGAGAGAGAGAGATAATGAATTTTGAAATTGAACGAGCGCGAAAATGTACTAGGGTTTTTCGTTGCAAAATTCGTTGGAAAATTGTACACACTAAAATAATTGCCGGAAAATTGAAATTCGTTGGAAATTTCCAACGAAAACATTTTCGTTGGAAATTTCCAACGAATTTTCCAACGAAAATTGTACACACTGAAATAATTGCCCGGGAAATTAAAATTCGTTGGATAATTCGTTGGAATTTTCCAACGAATTTTCTCACGAATATAAAAAATGCCGAATAGTACCGGGTTTTTTTGAATTCGTTGGAAAATTCGTTGGAAATTTCCAACGAATTTTCCAACGAAAATTGTACACACTAAAATAATTACTGGAAATTCAAATTCGTTGGAAATTTCCAACGAAAAAAAATTCGTTGGAAATTTCCAACGAATTTGAATTTCCGGCAATTATTTTAGTGTGTATAATTTTCGTTGGAAAATTGGTTGGAAATTTCCAACGAATTTTTTTTCGTTGGAAATTTCCAACGAATTTCAATTTTCCGGGAAATTATTTTAGTGTGTACAATTTTCGTTGGAAAATTCGTTGGAAATTTCCAACGAATTTTCCAACGAAAATTGTACACTATGAAAAAATTGCCGAAAAATTGTAATTCGTTGGAAATTTCCAACGAATTTTCCATCGAATATAAAAAATGCCGAATAAAATCATTTTTTTTAAATCGTTGGAAAATTGTACACTATGAAAAAATTGTCGAAAAATTGAAATTCGTTGGAAATTTCGTTGGAAATTTCCAACGAATTTTCCAACGAATATAAAAAATGCCGAATAAAATCAATTTTTTTTAAATCGTTGGAAAATTCGTTGGAAATTTATGGTTTCAATAACACGCTACTAGAGTGACGTGGTAGTGGTAGTTTCAGTAACTCTTGAAGCAAATAGATTTATGGTTTCAAGTAGCAATTGCAATGCTGTATGTACCCGCTAGGGTTGGCTTGAAGCCTTATGATTTGCTTCTAAGTCTTCTCTTCTCTAAAATTTTTAGTGCCATGGCTGACACCTGTGTCGCCATGAAGGAATGGATCCAGGCTTCCACAGCCCATGCATCCACGGATGATATCCCTCCTTGAGTGGACAACCCAAGAGACCTTGTTACGGACCAAAGATGTTACCGACCAGTTGGTTCGTGGACTAAACAGATTCATTGGCAATATCTCGAACCACACAACTTTCCAGCAGGCAGTGGCCCTTTTATATTACAACCAGTCTGGCCCGTTAGCGCCACTCTTTTGTAATCCTTCCCATCATGACGAAACCAATAAAAGTTGTGCCGATGGTGAGGTCAACTTTCGCATTGCGTCATAGGTAAGTTAGGGAATCTTTACATTAGCAATTATTAATGCTGCTTCTTCATGGAGATGGGATAGCCTAATCGAATCAAGTCCTGTGAAACTTAGCATAGTTATGATCTGCAGTGGTTTCTCATACATATCGAGAAAAGAGAAATGAACTTGCAGCAGACAATTGCCACCAATACTAGCGTGCTGAAGAGAACTGTAACGAAACTTTCCCTGATAGAGGCCATTGGAATTCACTTCACTTTTTTAACTTTCTAAGGGTCTTACATATGTAATTGGCAAATGAGTAGGCGATGGATGATTTTATAATACAGAGTTTGCATAGAGCTTTGCAATTCAAATGGCCACATTAGTCTGGTGCAGGAACTGTGGAAATACGTCTGTGAGGTCTCAGCAAAGAGTATTTGCACTTCAGTAGGCTGCTACTGTTAGATTCCGAAAACCGATGAACCGTTGAAAACCATCAACGAAACAGGATCATACATGTATAATTCATTGAGAAAGCATAAACACGGAAGCGTACCTGAATCCATAGCGTAGACTATTCTTCGGTGTCGTGCGGATAGCCTTCCAGAACAATACGTTTTCTCTGAGAGTTCCCTTTGAATTCTCTCTTTTGTTTTCTCTCTTGCGATGGGATGAAGAAGAATCAGAAACTTACGTATGTTCTGGGGACCATAACCGCTCTTATAAGGTAACCCTAATGTTACCCTTTAGAAATTACAATTTTGCCCATCATAAAAGTGTAATTTTCCCTTTTAGTCTCTACACATTAAAGGGCCACACCCTATTTGATACATTAAAGCCCTAAATTACCTTAACTTAATTTATCACTTTTAAAGGGCTTAACTTTATACGACAGTATGCATTGCATTATTATTTCACATATAACCCAACGTTGGATCAAGGATCCAACAATCTCCCACTTGGGTTATATGTGTATCCTTATAATTATGCTTTGCAATAACAACTGTTTGAGCTCAATTTTACTGTCATTACCGAAATGTATTTCTAACCAATCCGGTCCATCAATCATATCAATATAGGATCAAAGCGGCTTTTGTCACATCTATCGTAACTCAACCCATCAATGGTCACAAAATTGATACTACTGAATGACATGGATTATGATGTGGATGTGTAGCATGGAAATTTCATGAAACGTGATATTAACATGCCTATTTCCAACTGGTCCACCTTAAACCTTAGTGAGATCAGACTTTACCAAAATCAGAGTGTGAATAAATCTTGATATTTCTGCAGAAAATAGCCTCAAATATCCATATACTGAAAATAACTGAAAATATCTATATTAAGAACATTTAAATTACAAACTCCCACTAAGACTGAATATCCTCAATAAACATAACACCCATACGAGCAGTATGCTCATGGAACACCTTGGGTGGCAATCCCTTAGTAAACGGATCCGCAAGCATGGAGTTTGTACCAATATGTTCTATAGACAACTGTCCACTCTGAATTCTTTCTTTAACAACAAGGAACTTGATGTCTATATGCTTTGACTTCGACGAGCCTCTGTTGTTGTTAGAATATAAAACTGCTGATTTATTGTCACATAATAACTTGAGTGGTCTTTCAATGCTATCCACTATCCGTAGTCCCGTGACAAAATTTCGCAGCCATATTCCATGATTGGATGCTTCATAACACGCTATGAATTCTGCTGCCATAGTTGAAGAGGCCGTTATGGACTGTTTGGCACTCTTCCATGAGATGGCACCTCCGGCTAACAGATAGACATAGCCTGATGTAGACTTTAAACTATCTTGGCATCCAGCAAAATCGGAGTCAGAATAACCAATGATCTCAAGCTGATCTGACCTCCGATATGTAAGCATGTATCCTTTTGTTTTCTGTAAGTATCGCAAGACCCGTTTGGTTGCTTTCCAATGGTCTACTCCTGGATTGCTTAAATATCTGCCCAACATTCCAGTAATGTACGCAATATCCGGATGCGTACAAACCTGAGCATACATCAGACTCCCTATTACAGATGCGTAAGGAATCTTCTCCATTTCCTTTCTTTCAAAATCATTCTTAGGACACTGATTGAGACAAAACTTATCTCCTTTAGATACAGGGGTATCACCTGGTTTACAATCTTGCATGCCATACCTTTTGAGAACCTTTTCGATATAGCTCTTTTGTGATAATCCAAGAATACCCCGAGAGCGATCCCGGTGTATTTGTATACCTAATACAAAAGAGGCGTCACCAAGATCTTTCATCTCAAAGTTATTAGACAGAAATCTCTTGGTTTCGTGCAATAAGCCTATATCGTTGCTGGCAAGCAAGATATCATCAACATACAAAACCAGAAAAATATACTTGCTCCCACAGAACTTATAGTATATACATTCATCAACCAAATTCATCTCAAAACCAAATGAGACGATCACTTGATGAAACTTAAAATACCATTGTCGAGATGCTTGCTTGAGCCCATAGATGGATTTCTTAAGTTTGCAAACCATACTTTTTGGATCTCCAGATACAAAGTTTTCTGGCTGCACCATATATATTGTTTCATCAATGTTACCATTGAGAAACGCTGTCTTTACATCCATCTGATGCAACTCAAGATTGAAATGCGCCACCAATGCCATTATAATCCTAAAAGAGTCTTTCGAAGAAACTGGAGAGAAAGTCTCTTTATAGTCAATGCCTTCTTTCTGTGTAAAGCCCTTTGCGACAAGACAAGCCTTATATCTCTCCACATTGCCTTTTGAATCCCTTTTGGTTTTAAATATCCACTTACAACCAATGGGCTTCACACCTTCTGGCAATGGGACAAGATCCCAAACGTCATTGTCTCTCATGGACTTCATCTCCTCCTTCATGGCATCATTCCACTTCTGAGAGTTACAACTTTCCATGGCTTGACGAAAGCTAATTGGATCATCTTCCATCATTCCAATATCAAAATCATGCTCTTGGAGAAATACAATGTAGTCATTTGGCATTGCACTTCTCGTCTCTCTAGTGGATCTTCTTAATGGCATATGTTCTTGAGGTGATAGAGTTTGATTTTCTGGAATAATTTCTTGAATGGGAGGTTCTCTTTCATCGTCCTGATCAGTGACAATGGCACTTGTGGGATCAATGTCAATGGCAGGTGTAGGAATATTAACATATTCCTCTTCAAAGTCAAGGTCCCTAACTGTATCTCCTCCCGCAAACTCAACATCCTCAAAGAACAGGGCAATTCCCGACTCAAAAATCGACTTAGCTGTAGGATCATAAAATTTGTACCCCCTTGATCTTTCAGGGTATCCAATAAAGTAGCAACTTATTGTTCTTGAATCCAGTTTCCTTTCATTAGGCTTATAAGGCCTTGCCTCAGCTGGACATCCCCAAACGCGTAAATGCTTTAGACTAGGCTTTTTACCCGTCCAAAGTTCATAAGGGGTTTTGATAGTTGCTTTAGTTGGAACCCTGTTAAGGATATATGCTGCAGTCTTAAGCGCTTCTCCCCAGAGTGATTCTGGTAAGGTAGAAGAACAAATCATACTCCTCACCATATCCTTAAGCGTTCTATTTCGTCTTTCAGCAACACCATTCATTGTGGGTGAACCCGGCATAGTGTACTGTGGGACGATACCGCATTCCTCTAGGAATTTAGCAAACGGTCCTGGACGTTGCTCACCTGAACCGTCATATCTGCCGTAGTATTCACCACCACGATCAGACCTGACCCTTTTAATTTTCTTGTTGAGTTGATTCTCAACTTCGATTTTATATGTTTTGAACACATCCAGTGACTGTGCCTTTTCTTTAATGAGATATATGTAGCCATATCTTGAAAAATCGTCTATGAACGTTATAAAATATTGCTGACCATTCCAAGCAGCCGTTGGAAACGGTCCACAAATATCAGTATGGATAAGTTCTAAGACGTCTGAAGTCCTGTTGGCTACAAATCTCCTTTTATTGGTTTGTTTGCCCTTTATACAATTAACACAAATTTCAAAATTTGTGAAGTCTAAAGGATTGAGAATTTCATCCGACACAAGTCTCTCTATTCTTTGCTTGGAGATGTGACCTAATCTCTTGTGCCATAGAGCAGCTGAATTCTCATTGGTTAATTTTCTCTTTGTACCTCGTGTACTCAAATGCAAGGATTCATTAAAAGAAGCAATCACATCAAGTGAATAAAGATTATCATAAACTGATAAAGAACCGGAACCAACTAATTTTGAATCTTGAAACAAACTGAATGTTCCATTCCCAAATGAACAAGAATAACCAGATTTGTCCAAAGCAGAAATGGAAATCAAGTTCCGTCTAAAGGACGGTACAATAAATGTCTCATCAAGATCCAAATATAATCCAGTCTTTAATAATAATCTAAATTTTCCAATTGCTTCAACTTGAACCGTCTTGCCATCGCCCACATAGATGTATCTTTCAACATCACTTGGCTTTCGGCAACTCAGGCAACCCTGCATAGACATACTGATATGAGTTGTTGCACCAGAATCTATCCACCAAGTGTGTCTAGGTACCGAAGTTAAATTAACCTCAGAACAAACCAAATTAAGAAGCACACCTTTCTTAGCACGCCATGCGTGATAATTTGTGCAATTCTTCTTCACATGTCCTGTGGCTTTACAAAAGAAACAACCTGTGCTTTCCGGATCATCCGGTTTCTGTTGTTGTTTCCTTTTGTTTGCCAAGGTTGCAGCTTCTTTATCCTTCTTCCTTTTCATTCCCTTATCCTTGGAAGTTGAGGCTAGATGAGCACTTTCTGTCTTATCTTGCTTCAGCCTTTCCTCCTCTTGGACACAGTGTGAGATGAGCTCATTCAGAGACCAAGTCTCTTTCTGACAGTTGTAGTTCACCTTAAACTGATTAAACTGTGTCGGAAGAGATATTAAAACCAGATGCACCAGCAAGTCCTCAGTAAGTTCCAGCTTAAGTGCTTTTAACTTAGAAGCAAGATGAGACATCTCCATGATGTACTCCCTAACATTGCCCTTCCCTTTGTAGCGCATTGAAATTAAATTTGTCAAGATCGTACCAATTTCAGCCTTTTCGCTCTTGACAAATCTCTTTTCAATGTCAGTAAGGAATTCTTTAGCTGTGGTTATCTTTTCAGACATTGTGCTCCGGAATGCTTCTGGAATGGCTTTCTTCATGATCATCATACACATGCGATTTGATCTCTCCCACCTTTCCATATCCCTCTTTTGATCAGAGGTGCTTTGATCATTAAGTGGTGTAGGAGAATCGAGCCTTAACGCAAGGTCGAGATCCATGACTCCGAGAACTATCAGAAGGTTCTCTTGCCATGACTTGAAGTTGGTGCCATTTAGCATAGGAATTGAATTAATGCTGGCAGTAATATTCGCAGGAGTAATAGCTGAATTCAAATACAACCAATAAAAAATGCTCACGTAAGTCTCAAAGCAATATATCAATTCAAATCAAGGTAATTCCCATCTCAAGACATCGAGCACTACATTAATACCTTGTCTTTGGACAACAATATTAACTAGTAAGTGATATCTTGTTGCAGTAATCAAACATTAATAATAATAGTATGTCAAACAATAAAAATTCCTTTGGGTCGATTTATTATTCACATACAAAATCCAAATAATCATCACATGTTAATCACTGCAGTTGCAAATGTGATTTTGTTAAATATTAACCTTCCTTTGGGCTGGTTAAAATCCACATGCATCACATGTGCATACCTTTTATATCTTAAAATAAATCAATTTACACAAGAGAGGTCCATTTGTGGACATGTTGCTTCAATCAATTTATTTCAAGATATATATTCCTCCACCAAAATTTGAATTTTAATTGCTATTTCATCAAAAAAAAAAAATTTGGTCAACTCTGGTCAACGACGGTCAACGCCGGTCAACGATCAGCAGCCGGTGAGGCCAGTCAACCGGGTCAAAACAGTAGGCGCGTGCGTTGCACGCGCCTGAGGCCTGCGTCCCGCGCGTGGATCTCACGCGCGGGCGTTGCGCCTGTGCTTCAGGCGCGTGCTCTCCACGCGCGCCGGTGCCCGACGGCGCGTGGAGCGCGTGCGGGCGCGTGCGACCTCCGACAGAGGCGCGCCGCCCATCCTCAGACTCGTCTCGCCGTCAGGATTCCAGATTTAACATCAAAATTCACTTTTAACAACTTTAAAAATTCGAAAAATACTATATAGTATCAAAATCGATTTTGCTTCGTTGCGCAAACATCCGCACGAACCCTAATTTCTCAAATTGCTAAAACCGAACCCTAAAACCAATGAATCAACATGTATACTGCTCTGATACCACTTGTTAGATTCCGAAAACCGATGAACCGTTGAAAACCATCAACGAAACAGGATCATACATGTATAATTCATTGAGAAAGCATAAACACGGAAGCGTACCTGAATCCATAGCGTAGACTATTCTTCGGTGTCGTGCGGATAGCCTTCCAGAACAATACGTTTTCTCTGAGAGTTCCCTTTGAATTCTCTCTTTTGTTTTCTCTCTTGCGATGGGATGAAGAGGAATCAGAAACTTACATATGTTCTGGGGACCATAACCGCTCTTATAAGGTAACCCTAATGTTACCCTTTAGAAATTACAATTTTGCCCATCATAAAAGTGTAATTTTCCCTTTTAGTCTCTACACATTAAAGGGCCACACCCTATTTGATACATTAAAGCCCTAAATTACATTAACTTAATTTATCACTTTTAAAGGGCTTAACTTTATACGACAGTATGCATTGCATTATTATTTCACATATAACCCAACGTTGGATCAAGGATCCAACAGCTACGGCTTACATCACTACGGCCCCTTCCTTGTTGACCTACAAGACTGCTCTTTCGATCGAGAGGCCTTCCGTCAAGTCAATAAGGATCGTTGTCCAGGCCTGAGGCTCTATAACGAGTGGATCTAAGTTGGGTTTATTGCGGAAGCGAAGCGATCGAACAACAAAATTGACAAAATAAAAAAATAGATCGGACACCAGATTTATGTGGTTCGGTCGTAGTGACCTACGACCACGAAAAAACAACACGGAATTTCACTATAGATCAAGCGATACAAAGGAGATTACAGCCACACTCGAGTCACTCAAACACTATAAGTGTTTGCCAAGCCCCAATTACACTCAATAACTCACACAGTATTTAGCTTTATAATTTCTCATGAAATAATTTCTCAATCTCGCAAAAAATTACACATAAATTCTAACCATAAGAATTTAATTGACTTCAACACTTTAGTTGTTGATGTAATTCCACGAAGAGAAACTCGCATCAAGCACTAGTTGATAACGGCGCTTTCGGACAGAATTCACGAGAAAGCTCTCTGCACCAAGCACTCACACAAGCGGTCCTACACCAACTCTCTTCCTATATATATATATACGCGCATGCCTAAGAAGAGAATGTGGCCGACTCAACATGGGATTGGAAACCTAGATAATTCGGTCAACCCAAATCCACCTTTTGACTTTCCTATTTTGTCTTCTTTCTTCACCGAGTCCAACTTGTAAAGGGAAAGAAATACGTTCTTCTTTTCTTTGATCCATCGTTGATTGGGTCAATGTCTATCTCAAAGTCCACGTTGGCCTTTTTGATGGACTTTCCTATTTCAAGCTATAGACTCTAACTTCATTAGGAAACTCACGTCTCTTTTGCTTTGCTCAATTTCGGATGGCCGCAAAATATTCAATTCTGATTATTTAGATTTTTGTTTCGGACTCAAACTCGAGACATATTTTCAACAGGATTGGCTTTAGTCTCTGCTTCAGTAAGGCATTCACTGGTGTTCTGGATCCATTATGTGAGAGAGAGGCGGAAACGCCTGGACATTGAACACTTTATAACTTTGATAGATCAGGATCATTCGGAAGTAGAAAAAGGTTGAGATTAACCGTGCCAATGAATCGTGCGAATTTTCATCTAATTCTGTTTTTTGTTTACTGTGGAGAAAGATTCTCAGCACTTCACCAAGGTTTTGGAAAAATCAACATTTGTGATAAACATGTGAGAGAATATAGGTCTGGTCCCGACATCGTCAGCGTGACCATGAAAATG
Source organism: Syzygium jambos (assembly GCA_031216235.1). NCBI lineage: Eukaryota > Viridiplantae > Streptophyta > Magnoliopsida > Myrtales > Myrtaceae > Syzygium > Syzygium jambos. Next base: position 33,067,027 of record CM062225.1, read on the forward strand.
ACGTTCCAGTTGCTTTCATTTTTCGTCCATTCTTTTCCGACATTTTGAACACGATCTCCTCTCCATCAGGGACTCTTGCCCTTGAAATTTCTTTCCGGAGAGCAGGATCTCGTGCTTAAACGTATTCAAACTCTTTCTCCTCTCCATCTGGAGTGGTGATTTGCCGAGACCATAATGTTTCATCAGGGAACATAAGCTCACTATTCAAACTCTCTCAAAGCCGAAGGACCTTCAACCGACAGGAATAGGCAAAGCGGCCTATCTCAGTTTTGCTATAGCAAACGTGCCTTGAAACCCTTCTCTAACTCTTGTGCATCCAAATTTTTCCCAATGAACACGATCTTGTTTACTCTCGGTTCGTCTGGGCCCCACAACCTGTCCGGTGAACCTTTGAAGATATCACGAACTCCCTGTACCCAAAGAAGTGTCGATGGCTAGAACAGAGTTCCGATAGCAAACTCACTCACAAAAATAGTTTAACTGAAAAACGATCAGTGCAATGATCTTTTCTAGGACTTCTTTATTACGGCATGGCTTGACTCATCTCTAGAAAGTAAGAATTTAACCAAAATACACAGTATGAAACCCTCTACTAAAAGGTAATAATGGACAGGCAAGGTGAAAGACGAGCTTTTCAGAAGTACACAATTCACCTGGAATACAAACCTCTCATCATGCCCTGTACAGAGAGAAGACCTTTCATCCGATAGATATCCTCGCTACGTTCCAACAACAACGTGCCAAGCCATACATTTGCTTGAAAACATAGAGAATGAACTTACCAATCATTAATCAATTTCACTCGAAAACAGAAAATAACTCACTCTTGACCAAAATGTTAGAGCCGGGGAGCTAGAATGAGGAACCTTCTCAAGAAGCTCCCCTGAGAAACGATGCTGACAGAAGATACACCAGGATCAGAAGGGTGATCGTGCGCGTGGCGGTGATGATGCTCTACCACAGTAGAGAAAGATTGACATTAGTTCACTCTACGTCTTACCTGTTGGATAATTAGCAGCATATCCAGACAATACAAAAAATAGACAGGTCTTTAACTATATTCTAACTGAAGCGGCAAGCCTTTTTAGTGCGCTCAACAAGACAAGCATGCTCCTTATGTAATAGGTTATGGTGGGAATGTCAAGCATCGCATCTATCATGGTTATCTTACTGCATGATTGCAACATGACCATCGTGTTACTAGACAGTAAGCCACAGATGTATTCAGCATAATTTCCTATTTCATGTCATTAGTAGGACACAAATTTCACATTTAGGGAAAATCTAACTGGCAAAAGTTATACAAATATTAACACTGAGTATAATATTCACACTCAGAATACTCTTGCCCTTGAAATTTCTTTCCAGAGAGCAGGAACTTATGCTTAAACGTATTTCATTCACTTGGCCTCAGGAACTTATGCTTCAACATGGCACCCCGGCATGATTTTCAACTTCAGTTGTCCTGATTAGTTAAAGCAAGTTACATGTTCTTCTTCCCTTAGATTCGAAAAATAATGGTCGGCGATCACTCCCTCGTTCTCTCTCTACAATCACATGATATTTCCATCTTCAGCAGCATTCGGTGCTTTCCTTTTCTCCTATTTACGCATTTAAGTTTGTTTCGATGTATTCGGGGAAACAACATCTAAAGGCAAGTTCTATGCTATGTTGACCATCTATAAGAAAATAAGAAAGCGCTAGCTAAGCTCATGCCGTGCCAATTAATTCCATGGCATCTAGAGAAAGCAACGAAGACTTGAAGCCCAAAAAACGGCCTTTGGGAGAAGTTTCTCCTACCAACTACAACAATATCAGACGCAGACAATCTTATGGCCAAAAGAAAACATATAAACATTACATTTCCCTGAAGGGCCTTTGCAGAGACTATAATATTGCATCAGGGAACATAAGCAAATAGCTAAATAGCAAGTTGTAATACCAGAAAATGGTGCAGATCAAATGGAACTGTCATGTGCTCTTAGACCCAAGTTGTCCCCAAAATCTGAACTGTACTGGGGTGGTGATCAACTGAGGATCATAACTCCTTGCATCTTCACCTTGCATTCATGCAAATGGCCTTCTTGGTTTGTACAGCTTTCAATCTCCAAAAGATAAAAGAAGAGAGCATTGGCCCAGACTCGTCTTTCAAAGTTAGATGGATCACACCCCTCTCTTAATATATCTCGCGTGTATGAAATTTGTAGAGCAAAGTTGACTATGTCCATCACTTTATGTTACTTTTCTTTTCCGAGAGCACATATTGTCCCTATCACCTTTGTTTTTTGCGTGCTGCGGGTGACGGAGGCAAAGCCGCTGACCTTTTTTTTTTTTTGGTCGAAAAAAGCTGCTGACCTTTTTAACCGCCTCGTGGAGCACATTAAACTTATGCAAACCTAACCGCGGGAGAAAACTAATGCCTAAAGCCAACGCAATGTAATGACTATTAAATGCAAGGGAGGGGTGGACCTTGCAGGCTGGCGACATGATTGTCCCTTGTAACCTAAACTATAAACGAAGGCATTTCACACGTTCCATAAAAAAATCCATCTGTACCAAAGTTTATGGGAAAATTCGATACAGAACGGATTCATTCTATTAGATCAAGCCAATTACATGTCGAGAAACATTGTGATCACCACATCCAATAGAAAACACGAGTTCTCACATATTGATCTTGAAATGTGATTGGTTCTATTTGCCACATCAGCTACAAAATGAATCTTTCTGTGTTTTTTTTTTCTTTTTGTAAAGTTAATGATGTGAAAAATGAAACCTACCATTTAAAAGGAGGAGGAGCCGTTTCAATGAAGCTTGTTCACATGGATGACTTGGATTGGATCGAAAAAAAAACATAGTTTGTAGCTATAAGGAGAAATAAATTGCAACCTTCAGAAACGCATTTCTTTACATAAAAGCATCTATTAAGAGAACTCATTCACTGCACTACACTTACCCCAGAAAAGTTTCTTTGAACAGATTAAGCAGCTGAGCCAACATGGCTTCCTTTGTCCAAACCCAATCGTCGATGCCAAAAGTGGGAGAGGTCTTCGATGAGATCCGGTGGTTGATCCACATCCGCCGGACGCTCGAGGAAGAGCTCGAAGATGAAACTGAGGTGCCAGTCTCCATTTTCAGCGTCCCAAAAGCACTAATGTCTAGCGACCCAGAATTGTACACCCCGCAACAAGTGGCCATTGGTCCATACCACCATTGGCGCCCAGAGATGTACGAGATGGAGAGGTACAAGCTTGCAGCGGCGAAAAGATCTCAGAAGCGACTCCAGAAGATCAAGTTCCAGAATTTGGTGGAGCAACTGGTAAAGCTCGAGCCCAGGGTTCGAGCCTGCTACCACAAGTACCTGGACTTCAATGGCGAGACGCTGGCATGGATGATGGCCATTGATGCATCGTTCTTGCTTGAGTTCCTCCAAATCTACGCTATCAAAGAAGGTAAGATGCTCTTGAGGGTCTCATCGAGGATGTCGCATTTGGTAGACTTTGCCGGGAGGAAGTCTGCACACAATGCCATCCTTAGGGACATAGTCATGCTAGAGAATCAAATCCCACTTTTCATATTGAGGAAGTTGTTGGAATTCCAATTTGCATCCCTCGACGAAGCTGACAACATGTTGCTTGTGATGCTAATGTGGTTTTACAAGGAAGTCTCACCTTTCAAAGTGATGGAGGCATTGCCCAAGATACAAGTCTCAGTCTGTGCCCACTTGCTCGACTTCTTGTATGACATCATAGTACCCAAAGAGGAGGAACAACCCGAGATTGTCGAGGAGGAAGATAACAGTGAGGACAAGAAAGAAAAGGGAATATCGCCTGTGGCCTCGTCTAGCAGTGGCACGAATTATATCAAGCAACTTTGTGATGCAATTTGGAATTTGCTTTCCAAGTTGCACAAAGGCCCAATTGAAATGCTCAAGAGGCTGCTTATTTCAAACCCAGTGAAGTTATTATTGAAACTGCCATGGGCTATTCTCTCTAAACTCCCATTTTTCTCAGTCTTGGCACAGCCTCTTGAGTCCTTATTCTCATCCCAAGAAAAAGAAGATGGCAAGTCAGAAAATGAAAGCAGCAATCTTCATAAGCCACCTTCAGTTGAGGAGATCGCAATCCCCTCGGTCTCTGACCTATCCAATGTAGGAGTCTGTTTCGTAGCCACCAACGTTAGCCTCTCTAGCATCGGTTTTGACACCAAGATGGCGACACTTTACTTGCCTGCCATAAGTCTGGACGTGAACTCGGAGGTGTTCATGAGGAACCTAGTCGCTTACGAGGCATCCAACGCATCAGGCCCATTGGTTTTCACGCGCTATACTGAACTCATGAACGGCATTATAGACTCAGACGAGGACGTGAAGTTGTTGAGAGAGAGAGGGGTCATTTCGAACCGACTGAAGAGCGACGAGGAGGTGGCGAAGCTGTGGAACAGCATGAGCAAGTCGATCCGGTTGACAAAAGTGCCCTTCTTGGACAAGGCGATCGAGGACGTGAACAAGTACTACGACGGGAGGTGGAAGGTCAAGCTCGGCAAGTTCATGAAGCAGTACGTGTTCGGCTCATGGCAATTCCTGGCACTGCTGGCTGCGATTGCACTCCTGCTGCTCATGACATTGCAAGCCTTTTGCTCCGTCTATAGCTGTTCTCGCATATTTCATATCAAAGCCACAAACATATGATCAATCATGAAGATGTGTCTGTGTGTGTATGTGTTCCATGTTATTTTCTTTTAAGGAAAAAGCATAGTCTTATGCTCAGATCCAGTGCTATATGGATCGAGCAGGTGCACGTGAAAATTTGCAGTATTTTCAGAGATTTTTAGCCGGATGATGAGTCCTTGTGAGATTGTGGTGGACTATTATTGAAGAGAGTAAGTGGGTTATCTTACTACATTAATTTTTCTAGTCGTAATTGTGATTATTGACAGCATTGATGTTGATGGGTTTGTTGGTTCCCGCTTAATCTATGACGTCTGATGCACCTAGGGGGACCGGCGGACCCGTTATGCGACTGGACGAATCGGCGGGTTTGAAGTCGACGATATCAGATTGAGCTCAAATTTGGTCGGCTGAAGCGAAACGGCGTGCTGATCAATACTCATGGCCTTTGGCCATGACTAACGATGGATTTTCGCGATTCGAGATTGTTTAGATGGATTTTTCTATTTTTTTAGTATTTTTTTGAGTTAATTTAAGAAAGGGCAATTTCGTAATTTTACGTTCTGATTTTTACTAATCCTAGTAGGGTTAGATTTGGGGATATATAAGCTTGTTTTAGGGTTTCCTTTGAGCAGACTTTGGATATTTTTGATTTGATAATCATATTTGGAGGACGAATTGTTCTTCTGTCGAACTTTCTTGTTCAGTCAAATTTTCTATCGCATTTCGGCATCAACATCTCTCCTTAATCTATCATAGGCATGTTTAGTACTTATTATATATATTATGCTGTGTTGGTTTTTATTGTTTTGTAGTTATTATATATTTTATGTTGGGTTGGTTCATTGCACTGGCATATCCAAGTTTTTCTTCCTCTAGATTCACCAACTCTGTGTGGACTGTATGAATGGATGAAACTCGTACGATTATCTTAATTATAGTCAGGAGGTATATAGTGCTACATTAGTCGTCTATAATTACAGACTGAATTGTCAAGTTATGTGAAAATACCTAACCTTCTGTTAAGGTCAAGGAGGTTTCTAAGTTCTAACCCTAATGGAGGATGCCCTAATCAATGCATGAATCGGCCCTTCAGGCTCCATTTGTTTCGCGAAATGAGATATAGCGGCGTCTTCGTATAAATAAGTGGAAACAATCTCGTATTTGAGCCACTCATTTAAGTTTTATTCTTGCCCTAAGTTGTTCCATCAACATGGAGCACTTACAGCTTTGTTAACCTCATAGTTGGCAGCTTTGGCTCTTGCCTTTTCTTTTACCTTTTACTTTCCATCCTAGGAAAGCTCTTTGCGATGGTCCATCCCAACAAGTTGTCAAGTACCATCCATCATCCATCCAGCACAAAAACCGAATTCAAAGCTTGATCATTCTTTTCTTTTCTTGGACAAATGAGTGTTCGATCGAATTGATCTGTTCCCTTGCATCACTACAATTTAGCACTTTGGTATTAAGCAACTATTTTCACACTTCCGTATGTCAAAATTTTGCATGAACTTTCGGCCCTAAAGCTCTATCTCTTTAGGTTAACTGATAGCAGTTTGAGATCTGCCACCGAATTTAATACTGATCTTCTGCAGCTTTTCCTCGTACCCATAATCTATATACTCCTTGTCGATTCTCATCATAGATCACTGTTGTTTACAAATTGTTTCGCCAATTTTTACTCTGTCGAAAATCTTTCACCGAGCACTGCGTTTTGGATTTTATTAGGGGAGACCAGGATCTTGAGTCAAGCTTGGATAGAGAATGTCAATTACGTTTATTAATCCCAATAGATCTTACACCTTGACTCAATATGATGCCAAACTCGACAATACTAATAATGAAATGACAACTTGCAAATGTTGAAATTAGGCTATGTTGGAATCTAATCAACGACACAACTAATATGCGACATTACCATTCAAAGTACGCCAGAATTTAATCAATGACGTAACTTGAGAGAATATGGCTGGAATTTAATCAACAGCTATACTCCAAGCACAATGCCGGAATTTAATCGACGACGCTGAACTGATGGCACAACATTGGAATTTAATCGACAATGCTGAACCTGATAAAGACCCTCGTCGGAATTGAATCTACGACAAAGAATTTGAAAGTTGCAATTGAAACTACTCCTAATGAGCTAAGGATAAAGGCTAGATAAAAGATGTGTTGTGTTGTGTGTTTTTTCGAAGTCCCCTCTACGTTGGAAATTCTTTAGTATTTACAGAGCAACTTGATAACTGTTGACCGAACACTTCTCCTTTAAAGTTGTTTTTCACTTCCTTACGTTTCGTGTTTTAACCGTTTCCTGACTTATCGACGTTACTTACACTCCTTGGGCATCACGTAATAACTAATTTTCTTCCACGTGTCATTCTTTAACTTCCTTGATCTTCACGCTCACGGTCATATCTTTACCTTTTGACACATGTAAACGAATTTTCCGCCACGTTTTACCATGATTCCGTGCATAACTCATGATTTTGGACTTTGTCGACGTTGCGTGCAAAGCTCGTGATCTTAGATTCGTCAACGTCACATGCAAAGCTCGTGATCTTGGATTTGTCGACGTCACGTGAAAAACTCGTGATCTTGAAGTCATCGATGTCACGTGCAAAGCTTGTGATTTTGGACTTGTCGACACTTCTACGACGTGTCCTGTCGATAATTACCTTAGGTCTTCTTAATGTCTCTAGATCTGACTTGCTACCTTTTTTCGAATTTCGTCATGTGGGCCACGCTTTATATCCTTTGTAACTCGTAACCGGCCCACTCCCACCAAGGGTAATTTTGGGTGTCAACACAAATACAAACCTTAATATACTATTTTAAGTCGCTTCCACTTTCCAGCTTTCTCATATCATAGGGTTAACATTTGTCCCCGTTACCGTGGCTCATTTCTCCTAGATGTCATCCAGGCATTACTTATCCACATCAGTCTCTTGCCGAACATCATAATCTGGCTTTGCTGGCTTTATGGTTCCTGAAACTCGATATGAATTTGCCGTTGCTTTCCACACATTGCTTTGTGCACGTACCATTATCTATTCCGCTTTCTCGCATTGCCAGGTTAGCTCTTTTGGCCAGGGCAAAGTTAAAATAAACCCCACATGCGCTGTGACACCAGAAGCAAGGAGATAAAAGGGGAAAAGAATAGCCAACTCCAGCAACTCCACAACACATGATCGAACCATCCGCCCGAGAAAAATCACTTCACATGTATTTTCACTCCTCCTCCTCCTCCTTCCCTGGGGGGCTGTTGAAATTAACATAGAAACACATCCTAGTCTCCCTTATTTTGGTTGCATTTTGTTGAAAAATAACCAGCGGCAAGTATGGTTCAATAACCTCTAAAGAGAGCAAAGAGTTGAAAAGGACACACACGAAAAATTGTTACTGAAAAACTCTCATACTATTTACTCAACAGATCACAAGCCTATTAAATAGGCATAACATCGAAAACTACTCAACAAGAAAATAACAACAGGATAATAATAACAAAGACCCACTAACATATCCCACTAACTAAAACGTGTAGAAACAACATTATTGAAGACATGTAAAATTGAAATTTGACCACTTCAACACTACTTCACATGCTGGTGTTGTGTTTGTTCAATTCTCCCCCTCAACACCAACTTCTACTCTTTTCACCATACTGAGCTGATGATAGAAACTTTTGAACTTGTTGCTACTCAAGCTTTTTGTAAACAAAGCTGCAACTTGGTTTTCTGTTTTGACATGCTCCAACTCAATTTGTTCTTGGCAAAAGGACACTATAAGTGCCATAACTTGTGTACGGCGCTCACTTTGGTGCCATAACTTTTTTTCGGATCACTTTGGTGCCAAGTTGGAGGAAAAACGATCACTTAAGTGTCATAACTTTTTTTTGGATCACTTTAGTGCTAAAATTTTTGAAAAACGATCACTTAAGTGCTAAAATTTTTGAAAAACGATCATTTAAGTGCTAAAAATTTTGAAAAATGATCACTTAAGTGCCAATCTCCGGCGAGACTCCGGCGAGCCACGTCAGCTTCAGAAATTAATAAAAAAAAATGCCACATCAGATTTCAGGCGAAAAATTGTGTATCTCCGGCGAGACTCCGGCGAGCCACGTCAGCTTCAGAAATTAATAAAAAAAAATGCCACATCAGATTTCCGGCGAAAAATTGTGTACGGCACCGGAGTTGGCACTTAAGTGATCGTTTTTCAAAAATTTTAGCACTTAAGTGATCGTTTTTCAAAAATTTTAGCACTAAAGTGATCCAAAAAAAAGTTATGGCACTAAAGTGAGCGCCGTACACAAGTTATGGCACTTGTAGTGTACTTTTTCCATTTCTTCTTGTAAGACTTTCTCTCTGATAAAATGATGATGCACCTCCACATGCTTAGTTCTTGCGTGAAAAACTGGATTCTCCGCCAAACGTATTGCCGGCAAGTTGTCGCAGTACAAAGAGACACCATACTCTGTTGGTTGATGTAAGTCTTTCAATAATTGCGTAAGCCAAATGCTTTCTTGAGCTGCCATCGCTGCTGCTCGGTATTCTGCTTCCGTGGTTGACAAAGACACCGTTGGTTGTCTTTTACTACACCAAGAAATTGCTCTGAACCCAAGCATGAAGACATACCCGGTGGTCGAACGCCGGGAATCATGGTCACCTGCATAGTCGGCATCACAGTAGCCAACTAGTCTGCAATCTCCACCTTTCTTGTACATAATACCATAACCAAGCGTGCTCTTCACCTATCTCAAGATTCGACGAACTGATTCCAAATGAGTCTTCTTTGAATTTTGCATGTAGCAACTCATCACACCAACTGCAGAAGAAACATCCGGTCTTGTTAAAGTTAAGTAGATAAGACTACCCACCAACTGCCGATACATGATAGCATCTTTTAAATCTTTCCCTTCATGAGCACACATTTTGGCGTTTAGCTCCATCGGTGTCGAGATTGGCTTGCATCTAAGCATTGCAAATTTCTTCAACAAATCTTTGGAATACTTTTGCTGATGGAGAAATATTCCTTCTTGAGTATAGTCGACCTCTAAACCAAGAAAATGTTTGAGCTGTCCAAGTTCTTTCATCCGAAAGTGAACTGACAAATTCTCCTTGGTTTGGAGAATTTCTTCTTCCCAATCTCCTGTGATGATTAGATCATCCACATACACCAGCAAAATCGCTAGCTTTCCTCCTTTAGCTTTGACAAACAAGCTAGAATCCGCAGATCTCACCGAATAACCACTATGAGTAAGAAATTCAACAATCTTACCATACCAAGCCCTCGGTGCTTGTTTTAGCCCATAAAGAGCCTTCCGGAGCTTACACACATACTCAGGATGATCTTGATTCTGAAAGCCCATTGGTTGGCTCATATAGATCTCCCGATCTAACTCCCCATGCAAAAATGCATTTTTCACGTCCATTTGCCACAAGTTCCAACTTTTGCTTGCTGCAAGTGCTAATAGGACTCATACAGTTGTAAACTTCGCAACTGGACTAATCGTTTCATCATAGTCTAGTCCATATTGTTGAGAGAACCCTCGAGCTACCAAACGAGCTTTGTGCCTCTCTATTGATCCATCTGTGCGGTGCTTTATCTTGTACATCCATTTGCAAGAAATAGGCTTCACATCTCTTGGCTTTGGTATGAGCTCCCAAGTCTTATTTCGCTCTAATGCATCAATTTCCTCTTTCATAGCCTGAATCCATTCCGAACTCTGAGACGCTTCCTCAAATGTCTCAGGCTCTTTTGCATCTGCCTCTTCTACTATGGCAGCATTAGCATACTTAGGATTTGGCTTTCGGGCTCTTGTTGACCTTCTAAGTGCAGTTGGTGTACTTGCTTCACTTGGCTCATCTTCTTCGCTTGGAATTTGGTATACACCTGTTTGCCAAGGATTTTGAGCTATGCCTTCTTCAACATCTACATCATTGTCTGCAACCTCTATTTCACTTGAACTCAACTGGAATTGAGAAATTTCTAACATTTTCTTAAAAACATCCGAGTCCGGTAGTACTTCCTTGTTCGAGAACCACCATGAGAAAGCTTCATCAAACACCACATTCCGAGATGTGTAGCATTTCCCGGTTGTTGGATCGCAACATCACCACCCTTTTCTTTGATTGTTGTATCCTACAAAGATACACCTAATAGCCTTTTTCTCCATCTTGCTACGTAACTGGTCAGGTACAAATACATAGCACACGCATCCAAAAACTCGAAAATGACCAACAGCAGGCTTCAAATTCCATATTATTTCAAAAGGTGAACGAAAGCATAACCTTTGTTGAGGAAGCCTATTGGTCACGAAGGCCGCAATCTTCATCGCTTCCGCCCAAAACCGTCCTGGAACATTCTTTGAATGAAGCATACTTTGACATAGTTCTGCCAAATGCCTATTTTTCCTTTCTGACACCCCATTTTGCTGCGGAGTGCTGGCACATGTGAACTGATGGTGTATTATGCACTCCTGAAGGAAATTTGTGAACTCATTTGAGATGTACTCTCCCCCATTGTCGATGCGTAGACAACGAACTCTTTTACCAACCTTCGCTTCCGCTATCTTCTTGAACTCTGTGAATTTTGAAAGAGTTTCAAATTTTTCCTTCATAAAGTAAACCCACACGTACCTCGAGAAGTCATCAATGAAGGTCACCATATACTTCATCCCCCCAACGAAGGCTTGCTTAATTGGTCCAAACACATCAGAGTGTATCAACTATAATGGTTCCTTCGCTTTAAATTTGGACTCTTCATACGGCAACTGGTGCGCTTTTCCATACTGACAGCCTGCACATAAAGTGTCTATTCTCACTTCAAGTTGTGGAAGTCCCTTCAACTTCGACTTCTTCATCATCACATCTAGCTTGAAATAGCTAACGTGACTTAGCCGCATGTGCCATAAGTTTGCCGTCTCATTCCTTCTCATCTTGTCTACATATGCGGTTTCCGCAGACATTACGTAGACAGACTCCGTTCTTCGTCCCTTCATTACCGGCTCTTCTGTAATCTCAAGGTCTTGATATATATTCACATCTTGTGGACCAAACAGAACAAAATGGCCAGAAGATGTTAATTGTGCTACCGAGAGAAGATTTTTTCTCATACCTGGAACATGATAGACGTTTTGGAGTGGCACCTCGGCATCGCTACGTTGGGGAAAGACGACCGTATTACCGATGTGGGCTATCGGTAACTTTGAGTTATTTGCCGTCACCACCACCCGACTTCCCTTGTACTCCGACAAGTTCTGCAACTTTTCTTTATCACTGATCATATGGTTTGAGTAGCCCGAGTCAACGATCCAATCATTCTCATAATCGATTTGATTGAATGTTGCTGCAGTAAGGGCTAGCTCCTCCTTATCTGCAGCAAAGAAAGCCTCAGCATCCCATTTGTCTTCGTTTTTTGAAGTAGCAGTGTTACTCTCCATGGCTGTCTTTTTTTACTAGCAATCTTTCGCCATATGACCTTTCTTATTGCAGTTGTAGCACTTCCTTTCAAATTTTTGGCCATTGCCATGGTTCTTAGAACCTTTCCATGCACGAACGCTCCCTTCATTTTGATGACTTCTCGCCTTGTCATCGTTCTTTTTGGATCCACCGTAGGCATGCCGCTTGGAATTCCACTTGCCTTTGTTGGCATGGAGTGCCTCTTCTTCATTCTTCAATGAGACTCCTCCCATTTGCTTCGCTAATGTTTCTTGACCAGCTAGCAAATTTTCGAATTCGACAAGCGACGGTTGAGTTTGTCATCCTTGTATGGCAGCAACAAAACTCCTGAATTCTGGCTTCAAACCATGGATGATGATCCGCTTTATCCTGGTATCGCCAATCGGAGCCTCCGGATCCAATTCAGTAATCTCCTGGCATAACGTCTTCACTTTGTGGAAGTAATGAGTGACCGTCATGTCACGTTGCGCCATCGACAACAACTCACTTTCTAAGAGTTGGAGCTTCATATCGTTCTTCTTAGAGAACAACTTGGCGAACGTATCCCAAGCTTCTTTGGGAGTTTCCGCATCTCGGATATGCTCCAGCACATCCTCTTCAACTGTCGTCTTCAAAACGAACATAGCTTTGCCTTCTTTAATCTTCCACTTCCGCAATGTCCCATTCGCATCTTCAGCCTCCGATTATCTCACATCGTTTCCATTGACAACCTCCCACAAATCCTGGCCCTACATATAAGATATCATGCATGTAGACCAAGAATTGTAGTTTTGGTTGCTAAGTTTCTTGATTCCGCCAATAACTTGAAGATCACCCATCTTGACAATAGAGATGCTCACAAAATACCCAGAACCTGGCTCTGATACTAGATTGTTGAAAAAGAACCAGCGGCAAGTATGATTCAATAACCTTTAAAGAGAGCAAAGAGTAGAAGAGGACACACACGAAAAATTACTGCTGAAAAACTCTCGTACTATTTACTCAACAGATCACAGGCCTATTAAATAAGCATAACATCGAAAACTACTCAGCAAGAAAATAACAACAGGATAATAATAAAGACACACTAACATATCTCACTAACTAAAACGTGTAAAAACAAACCTCTACAAACTAGAACTCCACTACTACATTATTGAAGACATGTAAAACTGAAATTTCACCACTTCAACACTATTTCACATGCTGGTGTTGTGTTTGTTCAATACATTTTGCCCCATTTTAAGTCATAGAGCTGATGTTGGGCCTCCCAGTCTTCATGGGCCCTTGGAGCCTCTGAAGCTACGCGGACTTTACTCCAGGTCTTGTCATCATCTCTTCTAACAATCTTTCTAAAGGCAACGTGGGTCTATAATTCAACTCATTGCCGACGTTTGGGTCGAGAAGAAGGGGGAATAACACCTTGCGCTGAACCTTCCTCGTTACTCATATAGGAAAAGTACCAAAAAAGTCTTAAATTTATTGATTTAATATCAATTCAATTATAAACCTTTCAATTTGACCAATTTAATCTTAAACCTTTTCACATTAGTATCAATTCAGTTTATCCGACTAATTTAGGCCGGAAATCGCTAACATGAACGACGGCCATCCTACGTGGCACAACCGGCGCTAATATGAACAATTTTTCATATTTTTTTTTAATTTTGAATTTTTTTTCTTTTTTTCCCTTCCTTCTCCATCCTTGGGCTTGTGGCCGGCAACCATGGCCGGTGAGGGCGTCACGACCCTCGCCGACCACAAGTGAGTGCCGGCAAGGGTGTCGTGGCTCTCGCCGACCACAAGGAGGGTCACCCTCGCCGATGAGGATAAGGGATGGACCCTCGCGGCCTAGGCGAGGGCTGTTATCGCCGGATCTAACGAGGATTGGACCCTCACGATCACAGGGGAGGGCCGGCCTCGCCCAAGCCGCGAGGGTTAACCTCACGGCTCACAGCCTGGGGGAGGGCCATCCTCGCCGGATCTAGCAATAGCAACCATTGTCCAAGCTGAATAAACTGAATCGATATCAATGTAATAGGTTTATGACTTTTTTTAAAACTTTTCCCTACTCACGTATCCATAATTTAGGGAAGGTTCTGTGGATGAAGTTATCTAACTCAAGGTATCACAGTCATGAGAATTCGCCTTGAGCGATATTGATAGTTTGGTCATGTCACCCCCACGAATCCTGGGCTTAATCTCAGGTGGGCCGAGAAAAAGGTCGAACAAAAGTTGTGCTGAATCTTCCCCATTACTCACATTTCCATAATTTAGGGAAGGTTTTTGGGATGAACTTATTTAACTCGAGGCAGCACAGTCATGAGAATTTACTTGAGCAATAATGATAGTTTGGTCAGGTCACCCCCACAAGTACGAGGGCGCATGCCCGAGGTTTGATCTCGCGTGGTAATCCCGTGCCCCCATGCACGGTCACTGTACTGGAATAAATCAAGGTGAAATCTGAGCATTCAATGTGCCGATATAAATTCGAATAAAGAGTATTCACTACACGGTCACTGTACTGTTGTAATTATGGATTGTGAATGGTTCAATAAAAACGAGCGAAACGAGACACATCAGTTCACGTGTCTCTATTAATTTAAGTATTTCTTGAATTCGCTTAACTTTTTAACTTATGTATCTCTTGAATTCGTATATTTTCTTTAGTTGATGTGTCTATTTAGTTCATGACTTATCAAACTCCATAAATTGATTTGAACTATTCTTTTTTCGAAGAAGAAGAAGGAGGAAAAACAACAAATCTCTTCGCTTCAATTTTATCTAAATGTGCCGGTTTCGAGAAGAATTCAACTAAGCCACGTTTGCATTGGTATTATATCTTGGAAGGTATAGTTCATAAATTTGGATAGCACTTGTTGGCGGGAACTAATCTCCCTAAAAAAATTTGGTAATCCATACCTCACCTTCTATTTAATTTTGTTACAATTTTATGGTAATTGTGCGACTTCAAATTTGATTTGTAATTGTATCCTCTTTACTTGTTAAAAATATATATTCAATATATTTACTCATTGACTGAATCATTATTAAAGTTGTTATCGTTTTATCAAAGTTTTTTTTTACTGGTTACAACAAACAATATCACGTATTTTTTCTTAAAATATGTCATCCTAAGAAAACAAACGCACATGTTTTGTGTGCCTTGTAAACATGTCGATATGCTTATACACTTGGCAGTAAACCACTCGGCAGGTGATAAAGTCGGCCAGATCGATGACGATTTTGTTCTTCCGATGGTCATAGCTGGTTTTAAGCATCACGGTCTCTTTTAAACAGCGAGGGTCGGTAATGAACAGAGTTTTCGTGAAAGAGGGATGACGCCACGACAGAGAAACGAGGCCCACTCATTTTGGGGCCTGAGCGGAATTGGAGCTGCTTGTCGGGACCACCCGATGGTCGGTTTGAAAAAATTGAACACCCGTGTTGTAACTGCACTTCTCATCACCTGGGTCATCTCAGTGGAGAGCTCCTCTTTCGTTTGTCCTCCTCCTCCTCTCACTTGAGAGTTACGGTTTCTTTGTCGCACCAACTAGTCCAAAAAGAAGAAAACAAAGAGCAGAAAGATACGCAGCAGCAGGGGGCTGGTGCTTTTTGATTTGGTCTGTGCTCTTCCCTTCTTTTCGAAAGGGCAAAAATAAAACAAGAACGGACAAAGACGCTGCATGTTACGTGCAGGTGCTGGTATATTATTTGTTAATAGATAGTAGGTAGGTAGTAGATTACTAAGACTAATGGACAAAGTTGTTACACGGTGTGAGCTAAACGGGCTAAACACAGGCTCTTTGTACCGAGGACGGGGATGTCATGGAAAAGGGCAGAGAAAGGAGCTTTCCTGTTCTTTTGATAGATGTTACGGACGTGACAGCAACGATTCCTGACAGATTTATTTAAACGACAGCATTGCACTCATTCTGCCCATTACCAAAAGCTGAGTCGAATGTTTATCGAGACTTAGCCAGATCGACGTGGACAAGATAAAAAAGGAATCATATTCTCTGTACTATAATTTATGGGTGTGTCTGCATCATCGTTCAGTGATTGTGGTCATGTCCAAATGTCCAATTCTGGGGAGTGTCTGTCTGACCATTCGCGTCTTGACGTATAGAGGGCCACGCAGCGTGTCATTTTCTGTTTTGATCCGCTCATGCCTCCCCCGCCACCCTCTGTTGTCGTCCCCGGCCCAATTTCCAACTGACTTTCCACTCATCCCCCCCTCCCCTTCTCTCTCTCTTTTCCAGAAGGGACCAACCCCAGTTTTTGATTAATACCTTCACCCAACTTTGTTACTAAAAACGATACCTTTATCTCGTTTACCTTGTACCCATCTGAAAAGGAAGGCGAGCAATCGACTCTGCAGCTAAAAAGAAGAAAAACAGAGCAATCGTCTGTCAGCTCGAAGGGAGAGAAAAATGCCGAAGCAGGTGCTGAAGGCGGGGAGCAGACCGCCGTGGGTGGGATTGGCGGCTGCGGTCTGGGTCCAGACGGCGGCAGGCAACTCCTACAACTTCCCTCTCTACTCGCCGACCCTGAAATCGGTGATGGGTTATAGTCAGCAGCAGCTCACGATCCTCGGCGTGGCCAATGATATCGGAGAGAACTTGGGCATTTTTCCTGGGATCGCCTGCAACAAGTTCCCACCGTGGGCTGTGCTCTTGGTTGGGGTCGTCTGTTGCTTCTTGGGTTATGGTGTTCTTTGGCTAGCTGTCAGTCAAACCGTCGAAAATCTCCCTTACTGGCTGGTACGTTTTGTCTCTGTCCCTCTGTTTCGTTTTTATTCTCTTTAGCATTCATCTGTTGATGCTGCTTTGGACTTTTCTGTTGTTTGCTGTGAATACGGAATTGGAATTTTTCTGTCCTTTTTTAGGACTGAGGATTTGATGGGGTTCATTCTCTCTCTCGTGATTTTTGGGAATATCGTTCTTCTGAAGTGTAACCTTTTGCTTTGCAAGGAATCGATAACTTGGCTTTTGAAATTGGGCTAGAACTTGTTTGATGAATGTTATGGTGATGACAATTTGGTGAATTGAAGGAAACTAGCCACTTTTGTCAAGGGATGACTTTTCTAAAAAAACTAATTGTGCATCACAATATGCGCTGCACGTTGTTCAATAAGCCAGATTAATAAAGGTTTAGTATTCCTACTCTTAGCCAATTCCTCTAAATGAGCTGGTGCTCAGGTTAAAATTCGGAGGGTAGCTGCTTGGACCTCTTATTTTTTTAACTTTTGTTGGGCTGCGCAGAAGTTTGCCATCCTGTTAACAATGGATGAGCACATTTGTCTCTGTTTTGGGCTAAGAAGGTGCAATTTGTCGGGTTGATTGTTGCACCATAATATCGTCCTCGTCCTGCTTGTCACCTAGAGAGTTTGGTGCAATTTCTCTGGTTGATGTTTGCACCAAATGTCATTAGTTGAGTACGTCTTCATCAATCATTTCTCATCACAAGTTAGACAGGATAAATGGAGAAATGCTTGCAAGAATCCCTTCCGATCCTCTGCTTCCTAGCCTTAAGTATGCAAAATCTGCCGGAAATGGCTTGGTAGCGGCATTGCTCTGAAATGTCTAAGCTCTTAAAAGAAACCCATCCAATAACCGATGTTATCTGCTAGAGATTTTTCTGTCTTCTATTTTGTGAAAATTCTTGCTGCTGTATGCTAATTGCCCTTACCAAGTAAACTTGCTTTCACCTGGGGCAATATTGTTGTTTCCTTGAACTGCCTCTTATTTTTTCTTTAGCACGTGACATGTTGCTTGGTTTACTTACTACTTCTGCGTGTGGCAGTTATGGCTTGCACTTTGTGTGGCCACTAATGGCAGTGCTTGGTATGGCACAGCAGTGCTTGTGACAAATATGAGGAACTTCCCTCTCAGCAGGGGCACCGTCGCCGGCATTCTCAAGGGTTATATTGGTATCAGCGCTGCAGTTTATACTGCAATATACTCTATGGTGCTTAGCGAGTCTGCATCAAATTTATTGTTGTTCCTTACACTGGGGCTTCCCATCTTATGTCTTGCCATGATGTACTTCATTCGGCCTTGTACTCCGGCATCTGGAGAGGACTCTTCAGTGCATGTTCATTTTCTATTCACCCAGGCAGCAAGTATCGTGCTTGCTGTCTACATTCTGACTGTCACTGTATTATATGACTTGTCTTCTTTGAGTAAGGTTGTTGGATACATTTTAGTTGCCATAATGGTCGTCCTCTTGACCTCCCCTCTTGCAATTCCTGTCAAGATGACATTATTTCCTACAAACAATAAGAAGTTTGGCCCACAAGTTCCTTCGTCTGATAGTTTAGCACAGGAAGAAGGTGAATCGACCCCAGTTGATCCATTGTTGCTGACACCATCTTCGTCAGCCGCTTATCTCGGGATCGAGAGTGAGGATGTTTCGGATGTGGAATTCCTTCTCGCCATGGGAGAAGGGGCTGTAAAGAAGAAAAGAAGGCCTAGAAGAGGGGAAGATTTCAAGTTTGGTGAAGCCTTTATCAAGGCTGATTTCTGGCTCCTTTGGTTTGTGTATTTTGTCGGGGTTGGTTCTGGAGTAACAGTTCTTAATAATTTGGCCCAAATTGGAGCTGCATTAGGTGTTGATGATACGACAGTGCTGCTGTGTGTCTTCAGCTTCTTCAATTTCCTGGGACGCCTGGGGTCAGGTGTGGTTTCTGAATACTTCGTCAGGTAATATTTCTTGGCTCTCTTGCTGTCTCAAAGACTAGGCTGAGTTATGTTTCATGTATTGCTCGATTAAGTTACATACTTGTATATCGACTTTCATATTAGATGTTTCACTTGCTTTCATGACTTACAAAATTTCCTTGACTATCCTGCAAATTGCCTCTTTATTTTATATTTCCTTGGCTCTGTTTGGTGCTTTCTTCCGTCTTGAAAATAGATACCATTTTTTATTTTCTGTAGATATGCAGTTCTTGGTTTCTAGACAGCATGCTCCTATGTTGATATGAGATTGCTTTATCTCAATTTTAGGTCTAAAGCCCTTCCTCGGACAATTTGGATGACATTCGCTCAAACAATCATGATTGCAACATTCCTTCTGTATGCGTCGGCCCTGGATGGTACTCTATATGTTGCTACTGCTCTACTCGGGATATGCTACGGTGCTCAGTTTAGCATCATGATCCCAACTGCATCTGAGCTTTTTGGTTTGAAACACTTTGGCATTATTTTCAACTTCATGCAGCTGGGCAATCCTATTGGCGCTCTTCTTTTCTCGGGTCTCCTTGCTGGTGATGTATATGACGCAGAAGCTGCGCTACAGGGGGCGTCAACGTGCTTGGGTCCCACATGCTTCAGGCTCACATTCCTTATTTTAGCTGGTTTATGTGGGTTAGGCACCCTCCTGAGCATTATTTTGTATGTTAGAATTCAACCGGTTTACCAAAGTCTTTACTCTGAGGGTTCTTTCCGTATTCCCCCGAGTTCAGACCAATGATAAGCAAAGACATCTTTCAGATTGAAGGTCATTAGCATTATTCGACCATAGTTGAGCATTACCATTGAGTTTTCACTTCTCAGAGAGGCGGGTACACACTCATTGCAGTATCTGATATTGGTGTTTAAGATCTTCCACAAAGTAGAGAACATCACAATCATTGCGAGTGTCCATCTTCATGGGAATCTGTTGTTTTGTTGTAAAACTACAGCTACTGCAAAATATCAAGTTTTGGCAGAACTTTCTCAATCCCGGTATATTAGTTAGATAGCTATTTGGGGTTTCTGTCCAGCGTGCTCTTTATGTAGACATAACTGATGATGCTTTGTTGTCGGGAGCAGACGTTCTGTAAGTTTGACGAGACATATTATGGTTGAGTTGAAATAATAGTATGTTCAGGCGTTCTATGGTTGTGATCTTCAATACTTGTATCCGAATAAACCTTATATTATCTGAGAGTACTATGAGCAATAGAGTTTTCAACTGTTCAAAGCAGATAGTTCCCATAGACAGCATTGCCATGACCAGTGAAACTAAAGCATATTAACTTCACCCGATGAATAACATGAACAACATTTCGAACAAACCAAATTAGCCGTTGCGGTTACTAAGACAAAAAATGGGCTCCTTTCAGAATAAACTCACTCATACCTAATACAAATCAACCTCACATGAGGCGACACTAAACTTCCCCTGCAGATGAAACAATATCCTGCAGCTAAAGACTATCTAGAACACGATACACTGGACTAGAAGAACAGAGATAAGAACTCCTACTGAAACAAGCAATCTTTGGCGGAGGAACCAAAAACCGATCTCACACCATCGAAGAGCTGCGAACTTGGACTCCAGAGACTGGGGAACTTGGTGACTCTGGGATGAAGATTTTAATCTTCATGTGGGTTTAAGATTTTGGAACATTGTGTCCCATTTGATCTCTTGAACCCCATCGGCAGACCAGTACCCATCATACTGATCATCCACAAATTTTTCTTCTTTACTAAGAGCATAAACCATTGGACTCGAAAAGCTGTTAAGACGAGGTGTTGATACCGCCAGAGGACTCCCATTAGTGAGCAACAACCCCCCTTTCTTAGCCATCATCAACTTCCTGTTCCTCTTAACCATTGCATTCCTCCATCTGGTGCCATAACTTGGCCTCGACACAACAGTGAGAGCAGATTCCTCACAATGCGTCCACTTCTTCATGTAACTGGCCAGACGCTTCTTGGTCGTGTTGATCGCACCAATGAGACTCGAAAATGGATGTGGCTTCAAAAAATTCTCCTTTTTAGCAAGTTTGAGTATCTCCAGCCGGTGCTTGGCTATGGATATGCCAATGCTCTGCAGGAACTCATGGTTGAAGTGACTTATGTCGTCTTCCTCAAGCTCATTGTGCGCAAAGGCGAGGCCGTATTCATATACAAGAGACGGCTCTAGACCAGTTTTCGATAACCAAGAAAACCAATCCATGGTTATAGAGCAAGTATTGCTATCGACAATCTGCCATATAAATAGTAGAGGGGAGGAAGAAGAGAGATATCAAGTAGAGGTTAGTAGACTAACCTGTGACTTTTTTTTAGGCATGAGTAGCTTCGCAAATTGGATGTTAGTTGGGGATTTGAGAGTGATTGGAGAAAAAGGAGGACAACCGTGTGGGGTCTAGAAACTAGAGCAAGTGCCATCAAAAGTTGTTCATGAAAATGCATAGCATTGCCTTCAATCACGGAAAAGAAGAGGATTGTGAAGGTGGGTCTACCTCTCTTGTGCACATAGTTGGAGGAAAAGTGCACCCGAGATGGACTCAAAATTTCAAACCTTTGAACCCCTTTTTCGGGTTTCGGTCATTAAAAAGAAAAAGGTGGGATCATCCGTGAAGAGATATGCTGGATATGCAATGTTTAATGCTTTTCTACATGGACTTTTCTACAAAATGATAATCTAATTGAATCGTGTCATGGAAAACTCAGTACCTCAAAAAGAAGTTGCTTCCCTTGGCAGTACAAATTTATAGGGATGATGGTTGGCTTTGGAATCTTTGACTACTTAACCATGGTCATTAGCTTGCCGTACGAGCAAAATTGGATTTAAGGTAATGCTTTTCAGAATCTTTAATAGGTTCATGGAACTATATGATCTGATTTTGCATTGCCGGGAACATCTTTTCCTTGAGCTCTGTGAAGTTAATCCCTCCATGATGCGTTTCCTCCTAGAGGCAGGACAGGACGCTACCCCTGAGACAATTGACCCTCACTTTCCGTGAATCTTATGATTACCTTGTGCTCTCTGTCTGCGAGGCTCACTCCAGATTACCCCAGCAAAGTCCAGTAATGGCCGAACGAGGAGTTTCGTCTCCTTTTCTCTTTCCTTTTTGGTGGACGGGGAAGTTACAACCGCGTTCACAAGGTGCAAATTTGATTTAAGAAGCTCATAATCTGTCTCGTCTGAAACCGTGTCAAGTGGGAAGTATAGATAAGTCCTTTTGGAGGTGTAACTTTTCATGAGGCGTGATTAAAGTAATCAGGGTTCAAAAAATCTTTTTCCAGTCGACATTGGGTTTTTCCTAGTAGTGACCTTTATGTTGTTTTGTGCTCCCATGTCCACTTTTTGGTGAAGTTTGATTGTCTGTTGTCCCCTACTAGTTCATTAGTTTCCGCAAAAAGCGTTAAGGAAAGTTGTTAACAAGTCAAGTCCAACAAAAAAAAAAGTCTGCTTTGATGTTCATATACATGCGCATGCCAGGTCTGAAAGTCAGATGACTCCCTTCATCATGCACATGGGAGTCCCGCAAATTAGTAGTCAACTCCTGATAAACAAATTAAGCATCAATAGCGACCAGACTCTTCTCATGGAGTTGCGTATTTTGGGGGATAGTTCTTACAGACGAGGGTGGGGAAACTAAACTATCAGCAGTCCATGCCCTGTATAATCGACCAAAATGGGTGCACCTAGACATGGCCACGGGCCGGTTTCGGCCTGGGTCAAACCCGAGACCGGCCTATTGACCGGGCCTGCGGTTCAGAAGCGGAACCGGCCTGTGGCCTACGGGCCCGGTTCCAAAAAAAAATTTGATTACATTTTAAGTTCAAGCCGGCGGTTCCGGGCCCGGTTCCAAAAAAAACATTTGATTACATTTTAAGTTCAAGCCCCATCTCTTTCTCCCTTTTTTTCCCCAAATTTTATTACAATGTACATTTTGATTACATTTTATATTGAATAATTCATTATTTCATAATTTGATAATTCATTATTTTTTTATTTCATAATTTATTTTTTTTATTTTTACCGGCAGGTTCCAAACCGGGCCGGAACCGGAACCGGCTCGGAACCGCCAGTTCATACATGACCACGAACTGGAATTGCCGGTTCTGAACCGGTGTCTAGGTGCACCCGCTTGAGCTGCCAAGTTCTAGTATCCTCAGTCCTTGCAGTTTCGTAAACAAATTGATATATGGTATGAATGAGGAATCTAGTAGTTACTCTTTCAGTTCCATATCTTTGCTAGTCTCAAGAAGCCACAAGAGACCATAGACATGCGCTGGTACTTAGGTTTTAGGATGTCTACGCATTTGTTTTCACTAAATCTTTGGTAACACCATCTGCCTCTCAAGACATGTTACATTTCAGTAAGTGAATGTTTGGAGATTCATGAGACAGACCTAGAGATCATTAACCCTCATATACACTCCTAGAAGAACCAGCAAGGATGTCACTAGTTGTGCGCAGTTGTCCTATCATTACCTGCAGCGTGAGTGATGCATATTCGCACAATATTTACTGTTCCCATCTTTTTTAAAAAGCAGCCGGCAGAAGAATCCCACATCCTATGAACTTTTCTAAAACAATATCCTGGAAGCTTCACAAACACAAGTATGTCCATTTCCCAGCAAGCAATCTCATATTCTATACAGTTTGAAACTGCAAACTAGCAGTTTTAGACAGATAGGACTATGTCCATTTCCTGGTAATTCTAGCAATCACAGACTTCAGAGCCAGAAGAAGGGGCCGCAAGTTCAATATTCCTTAATGAAGAAGAAAATCACTTTGCTCAGAAAAAGTTATAAATCATGGACCTCTAACTATAGTGCTTCTGGAGTAAACTTCCATAGAATTGGCAAAAATGAAAGCCTCCATGTTGATCAAGCCACTTGTTGGAAAATTGACCTGTAGATCACATAATAGCTGAAACTTCGAGAGCAGACGAAATTAAACCACCTTTGCTGGGAGATGATGAAGGCACAAAAACAGCAAAATGAAGCCAGTGCAAGAGAAGCAATCTTTCTGATGCATTCAAATGTTTGAGTTTATCTTACAGGATCTCGCATAAAATTTAGGGGTTACTTGATTGGTTACTTCTGGAGAAGAAACACCATTCCCTCAGTCACGTATGCTGCACTTACCTTATTACAAATGTGAAAACATCAATTGCCAATCACTTACCTAGCAGACAGTATATTTTATGGTAAGAAGCAACAGATTCTGACTGAATGATCATCAAGCACTAAAAATCAGAAACTACTCTTTAAGTTTTCGATGGGAGTGTATGAACAGAGAAGCTGTCAAGAAATTATGAATATGTCCATCCCTAGCCAGCAGATTGATAACATAAACGGTAAGGGAATAAATGTATACAGAACAAAAAAAAGCTTCCAAAAAAAGTGAAGAAACAACATAAAGTGGAGCATCGCTTAATCACTATGGCAGATTCCTCCCCCTATTATACAAACAGAACTCTAAAATCCTGTGAAAGAAATGTTCAACTGAGAATCAACGAAAGAATCATGTGAGTTTCGACCAAAACACGCGACAATCCATTTCACATAATATACGCCATATGCCCAAACATTCTTCCGTAAACATGTAAATCTCCAAATCCTGCTCTGAGAATGCAAATCATCGTAGCAGATCCGATTACAAAGGACATTCGGGCAGCCCTCACAATTCCAGTCATTCATGAGTTCCCCTGACATTCCTCAGTAGGGAACAACCAAAAGGGCGAACCAATAAAAGCACTATCGCCAAAAAATCTATCTACCGTGTGAATCCATTTGATTCACTAAATCGGACCGGCAAAGAGACAACCAAGTCACACAGAACTTGTCCACACATGAACTTGCACTTCAATGCCAGATCTCCAACTAGCTAACATATAACCAAAGCGATAAGGTCATTCCGATTTGCTCTCAAGGCCATACACATTCCCGATAATTCCGACGATGCTGACTATTACTGCAAGTACTAACATGACCCACGATAGCGATTTCTCCACTGGACTTAAACCCGCACCTTTCTTACATAATCTTAATGCAATCAATGGTGGAAATATAAATCCTAATGACACAGCTGTAGTCGCCCCTGTGAACTTGAATGCGGTCCAGATGTTGGGAATCATTGTTGAACCTATGTATATTAGCACGAGGAGTACAGCAGTTAATGCCAAACACCTCTTCCTACTCTCTGAAAGTGGAGGTGATTTCTCAAAAAGCAATGCATCTACCGTTTGGCGTAGTGAGAAATGGATCACAGGGAAAACAAGTACCAGATGGAGAATGTAACCAGCCCGAACAATATAATTCAGAGCAGAGCTGAACCGGATACCTAGATCCTTATCGAAATTGGTCAGCACATCGGCTTCGGTGCCTTTTCCAAAGAGCAAATACCCCGATATAGCAGTCGACGCATAGACCATAATACAGATAACTGTGGTGATCCTCCCTACCTGATACATCTTGTCCGGAGACCGGTTTTCAAGCTCGTTATATATAGGTTGAACATTGAAATGGCAAACATAAGCATTAGACATAATCGGTATCACCACAAGCAAATCCAATATTGCCTTCTTGGAACCAAAATCAGGGCTCATCCTCGGGGCCTCGATTTTCCCTTCAACAAGCTTAATCAATGCAACAATAAAACAAACAATAACAAACACCACGGCCAGTGCCACTGAAGCTGCAGACGTCATGCTCAATGAATCGATCTTATCCAAAACACAGAGAGGAGCGAGAAACAACACCAGGATTATAAAAATCACCAGCTTCCTATGATCCCAAAACCCATTTCCCAGCCACTGATCAAAAACCCCTACATGACGAACCGAGCCGGACAGAACATCACCCATGATGATTAAGTAAACCACCATAACACCAGCATTATTCACTATGATACAAATTTCTGACAAAATCCTAGCCGGTTTCCCCAATGCGCGTTGAACAACCTCGCCATATGAAGAGGCCTTGCAGAAAACCGAAAACCTGACCAGCAATTCCACGCTAATTTCCGACAGTATGCCCATCAGAACGATCAAAACAAACCCTAGAACCAATCCAAGAACCTTCATGGTCGCCGGTAGGGCCATAATCCCGGCGCCAATTATTGACGTGGTGAGGTTAAACACAGCACCCGATACACCGGACCCGGTTTTATGCCCATTGCCAATAAGCGGGTAATCATCTACGTCGACATTGGCATCATCATAATCGTAAACACCGTCGATGCCATTCACGTTCTTGGAACCTAAGTAGCTGTCTATATCGAGGGGGAGGAACTGGGTGTCGGATTTGGGGGTCACATGATCATTGTGGGATTGCAATTCAACGTACGAGCTCTTCGAAATAGCTTTGTAAGCACTACCCATGTCCAAACTCACGGCCGAACGCGCAATAAAAGCCGGACCTTTGGTGCGCGGATCTGGAATTGGAACGAGGGACGCGAATGGGAAACTTACAAGAACCGGGGCGGGGCGTCGTCAAAGAAGGGAGGTTCGACGATGAATTTCAATCTGCGTGGTGGGTTTACAGCGCCATGGATGATCGCCAGATCTCAGGGTCAACGTTTCATCCGCCTTTCTTCCTCGTTCTTCAGCTACCGCCTGCACAGAAGAGAGAGAGAGAGAGAGAGAGGAGAGCGAGAGCGGGGGAAGATGCCTCGGCCTGTTTGGGGAGAAAAAGGTTTTCCCATTGGCCCATTCATTTTCCTACGTGGAATTTGATTTGTTCGGATAAAATTGCAGGAGAGCAAAAATAGTTTTTCAGTGTGGAAAACTGCTGACCAATTTTCTTTTCCTCTTTTTCCATCTCCTTCTTGAATTTTGTTTAGGGATAATGATACAAATAATCCCTGAACTTTTGGCCCAATATGTAATATGGTCCCTGAACCTTTAATCTGTCCGATATGATCGTTAAACTTTGGCCCAATGTGCAACGCAGCCTCTAAATTCTTAATTTATTCAATGCGGTACCTGAACTTTTGGAAATTATTCAATTTAGTCTCCAGATTATTATATCCCCGGATTCAATCCGATCCATGGATTATTAGGGACTAAATTGAATATGTACAAAAAATTCAAGGATCACATTTAATAAATTAAAAGTTCATGGACCATATTACATATTGAGCCAAAGTTCGGCGATCATATTGAATAAATTAAAAACTCATGAATCACATTGTATATGGGCCAAAATTCATGGACCATTTGTGCCATTTTTCACTTTTTTTATGCTTGGCTTGGACATGATTATTATATTTTTCTTCTGTCCAATTAACGAAAGAAATGTTCAAAGATTGCTCTTTCTGTATTGGGCTCAAGGCTTGTACTTCAAAGGGTAACGTGTTGGGCTTTTGTCAAATCAAAAGCAAAAATGAAATGGCCGATGGCAATTGCCAGGTATTTCTACTGATGATTTTCTGGTGACTACTTTACGAAACTATTCGTATTTTGCATTGTTTATCCTCTAAAAGTTGCGAGAAATCAAAGATAGCTCGTTAACGAGATCAAGCATCACATGTTATGTGTGTACCACCCTCTTGCTGGATTGATTTTAGTGTCCTTCAAGAACAGAAAGAAAGAAGCAAAAACTCTACGCAAGGAGATCTGAAAGGCTTCACTAGAAATATCGCTTATCAAGCTCTCGATTGTTATGCTTAGTTTTTCTATCTCGCACGAACAGTGATCACGAAATATGTTCGTTCTTGATTGTGGATCGAGGAAGATGCAAAAATGAAGTGTTTTCGTCTCTTATGTCTGAGTAAAACTTTCTTAGATCCAAAATCGAATCTACTATAAATATTGATCGTGCGGATCCCACTTATCCATGTTGAGGTCCACACAATCATATCAACCAAGTCTAATCAAGCGAGCTCATCGTGTCAATTATTGTTAGTACGTTTTAAATATTGAAGGAGGATCATTTACCGACTTAATTTGTCGCTTTTAATTCTCATGTTCACTTATAATATCATTTCGGGGCTTTAACACGTCTCTTATTAGATTTATCAAAATGGGTCTATATTTGATAGGCTAGATTATTATACAAGTTAGTTATATTATGTAAATAGATTTAATATGAGTATGAAATGAGTTCGCAAATTGCTTAGATCTGACCTAGCTTAATGATTTTCTCTTCACTCTCTCTCAATCTCGCGCTCGCTTAATCTGTACTTTCACCTTAGTTTTGGTATAAAATTCCTTAGATTTGATAAAATACATAAGTGTTTTAGCAATATGGGTCGGATCAATTATGTGCTGGATATATGTCGGGTTGGATATGCATCATTAAATTTGTATTGCATGGAAATTGATTAATTTGAGTCAGACCATATTCGACCCGACCAACTCATTTGACAGGTCTATTTATTACTCGGGATCTCATTAGGATGGATAATATCTGCAAACTCGAGATCTACCGAGATAGCGAATAATTAATTTGATTAAGTCACTGACCTACTCTCGCTCTCATGGCCATATAGAGGAATATGTATCTTCTTCGCATGCCGGTTCAATGTTCACGGTTCAAAAAGAAATCAAATCAACAGGAGTCGAAACTATCTACTCGGTTTGGCTCGTCAACTCGACGATTTGATGTGGGGTTCCAACGGAGGTTTTTCCATATCGATACGTTCCGTTCGAGAGCGAAAGAGTATCGCCGAGCCGAACCACGAACCCCCTCGCCTTTATATAAGGCCGAGTGCGAAAATATTATACAAAAAAAAAACAGGAATATTCTTTCTCTTATTGGTTTCACTTTCCAAAGTGGGGAAGGAATGACATTAAAATCGATCTCCTCGAACGAGAGCGTACGAGTGTTGTTCTGTCCGCGTGCGAGACAACGACGTTCACGTTGCGGTCCATGGGGGTGGGTGTGGCCATTGAGGATGTCTTTTCCTCAATATTTTCCTTCTCCCTCCAGGAAAGCGATGCCTTGCTCAATCGATTCGATTCACCTCGGTCGTGGACGTCGTATTCGGAAAATCCACGAACGGTAGATACGAGCCAGTCCCATTATCCGACGTTACCCCGCACTTGACTTTGCTTTGGAAAACGCTTATGGTCGCTTTCTTGCTTTGGTGGGCTCCTGAGTCCGGCAACCGATCTATTGACTCCGTGGAGCTTGCCACTTTCTTCTTTGTCAAATCAGTCGAGCAAGTCTCGTCGATGGAGAAGTACGCGATGATTTAAGACGACAGCTTCAATTAGGGGTAAGCAAGCCGGCCCGTTCAATATGGGAACCGACCTCGCTCGGCCAATTTAATGCCGGTTCATAGGATTCCGATTCTAAGAACTGGGAACCGGTCCTGACCGGTTTAATTATCGATTCTATAACCTAAACTGGCAAGTTCTGACTCGAGAATTCGAAACCTGCAACTTGCAAGGCCGATTCCATGGGAAAACCTACGGTCGAACCGGTTTTGAATCGGTATACTCCTAACACTAAGCACAAAGAATTGTATTCGTATTTGATAAATGAACAAAAGAAATAAAAAGCTTCGGTCAGTTTCAGGGTTTACAAGGGTCGGTTCTTGATTAGAAAAACAAAGAACCGATCCTAATAGGGTAGGTTTAAGGTTTCATGCGCTTCGAAAATATCATGCGGAAGATTTTATGGGATGGACAAGAGTCATTCAAAATAAAGCGAAAAACTTCATGATACTTCGACATTAAAAAGAACTTCGGATTGAGCACTCCACCTAAAAACAACTCAATAATTGTGGACCCTACATCGGTGGCCCCTCTTCCCACGCTACCAATATCTCGTACATCGAGATGATAAAAACTCGGGAGAGGGTGCCAAATCAAAAGAAACAAAATAATTAAAATCACGAAAAATTCAAATTTATTATATTAATAATAATTTCATTATAAATTAATTTTTTGACCATAAAATACTTTAAAAGTATCAATTTTTTATTCGTTGAATTGGATTAATATCACGAAAAATTACCAATTGATACACATGCGATAAACGGAGGATAAAACCCTAAATCGGTGCGTCCGTCAACTGTCACGTGTCATTCGATCTAAAAATTTGACTGCAAACTTTAACCGAAACTGGCCGAGAGTAAAATCTATCACGGATATATCAGTTTTGGATTTTGTCATGATTAAAAAATTAATGTAAGATAAATTTATCACGGATATATTGATTCGGGATCTTTCGTGACGTTAATTTAAGAGAAAAAAAAAAAAGAAGAAGGGCCGAATGATTTGCGCGAATTCCCGTTCTCGTGTCGCGATAGGAAGGGAAAGCTCGAGAAGGAGGGCGAGCGGAAAGAAGAAAAAGGGACGGCGCGGTGTCCGTCGTAGCTAGCTGGAGCCTCGAGAGAGTCCGCGAGACGAAACGACGACGCGAGAATTTGACCGGCGCTGGTGGTGGTGGGGGGCGGGCGGCGTGGGTGGGGACTTTGGGGTACGACACGACGGGGCAGGATATTTATCGGGGGAGAAACGGCAGCAATGCCATGTGGGGGGTGGGGGACAGCCAGATGGCGACACCTTGGGGGAGGAAAAAAGTTGGGCCATTTTGAATTGCTGTCCCTTCTTTCCAGCCGGTCTCGCGGCTCGGCGCGCCTCCCAGCCATTACCCTGGTTCATCGTCATCGCGTGTTATCATCTGGGCTCGGTACCGCGAAAAATCCCGCACAAATTTACCGCGAACCGATACGCTTCTGATCAATTCATGCTCCGTCGATTTCAAATTGCCGAGTTACGTGACACGTGATAGTGAACGGGTGTACCGAATTAGAGTTTTTTTCCTTATCGATTTATGTTTTTTCGTGGTATTAATCGAATTTAACGGGGAGTAAATTCGTCGTAAGTGTATCGGTTTGGGATTTTTGGTAGTAAAAAAATTAGCTTTTAGGTAATTTTATCGCGGGTGTACCGGTATGGGGTTTGCTGTGGTGTTAACCTTATTATCTATTTATATTTTTGTCGAGAGTCGAAACTAGGAGAGCGTTCGGTCATGTGCTCGCCACATGATAATTTCCTTTCATTCGCCGATCGCCATGTGGCGAGACTCGCGACATCGTTTTTCCATGGTCACTGTTTGCAGTACGGGCCATGACTCACGCGTCCCAACCCTTAACCTCCTCTAGGAGGTGGGGAACCCCACCTCTCCCTTCCCATTAGAAATGGTGGCCACTGGGGCAATCCTCGAGTGGTTATTATACGGATGTCAATTCGGTTATAAACTTTTAAATTTTGTTAATTTAGTCATGTACGGCTTCTTGCGCGAAATTCTAATGTAGTCGTTCTAGACAATTTTCGCTAAAAAATTACCGACGTGGCAGTGTGTCGCGTAAAATAGCCGGCAATTACTAGACCGCCACGTGAGCAATTGCCGGCGAAAATTGAACGGAACGACTACACTGGAATTTCGCGCAAAAGTTCAGGACTAAATTGACGAGATTCGAAAATTTAGAACTAAATTTATATTCATATAATAGATTTTGTGACTAATTGAGTAATTTTCTCACCGTACTATTATTTACATTGACGGCAGTAACAATTGATTCATCAATCATTTTTTACTCGACCTTAGCGGGAGTCCATTTACCATCTGCTTCCTGAAAAAGATCCAAATCCGTAACGTATAAAACTCTCGTCACGAGCGCATCGAGCCTCAAGATTTCGCATCGCATTTATCATGCCTCGGAAAATAAATAAAACTTCTCGTCGGATCCACCGTTAATGTAAAAAAGAAGAAAAAAGAAATGCCCTGCCTATTCACCGTTCATCGTTCAATGGGTAACACGCGTACTGACATAAAATCGTGTCGCCCACCTGAAGTTGAAAGGCGTAAATTGATCGATCGATTTATTTATTTTTGGGGACCGACTTCAAATGTAATGATGATTAAAAAAGACTTAGCAAGGCAGCGAAACAAGGGGAAGAGTTCGGTCGAAGCAAAACACTTCTATATTCTCTCAGCGCCCAATCCGATCGCGACGTTATCAGAGGCCTCTTGTTTTAGACTTTTTAGGCTGCATTTGATTTGATCGGCCGAATAAAAGTCAGGATAAGATATATTTTATCCTATCCTGTATTTGGTGATGATCCATGATAGGATAAGGTCGGATATAGATCGGATATATCCCGGATAAAAAAATCCTGGGGTAGTTTGATAGATACGGATAAAATTTTTAATACCTATTTTTCTAAAAATCCTACGCTCCACTTGCCGTCATCTTCATCCCCACACCTTGTGCGCTGTCACCAAAAAAAAATTTTCGGCTTTTTTTCCTTCACCGACTCCTCCGGATCCGTGAATAGCAAAAAATAAAAAATTAAAATTATCTTATCCTACTTTAAATTCGTAGTCCACTAAATAGTGAATAAGATATGAAAAAATCTCAGAATTTTTTATTCTATCCTATCCAATCTCTATCTTATTTAAAAATTCATACGACCAAACGTAGTCATAGAAAGTCTTTATCTTATCTCGGCGTTTCGAATTTCTCTCTCCCCCGTTTCCTTTCGTTCCTCGTCGTACAATGACACGTGTGGGGCCCCGCTCGCGTACGACTCGTGGGCGGGCCCCCAACCAAGCCTCCCTCGAGCGAGCGAGCGAGCGAGCATTCTCGACCTCGATCTAAGGAAGGGAGCCCGCGAAGTTCCACGACGGGGGGGGGATCCCCACTTGTGCGTACAACTCGTGGGCCCCATTCCCCAGCCTTTTTCTCTCCCTTTCTCTCGCGGAAAAATAAGATGGAAAAGCAGCACTCCCCCGCCCCCCCCCCCCCCCCCAACCCTAAAGAAAAATTAAATCATTAAAATTTAAGCTAGCCTTGCCTTAGAACTTAAGATACGTTCCGAAAAAAACAAAAATGAAAAAAAAAAACCCAAACGAACACCACGAAAGCGCTCGAAAACATTGTAAGTTCTAATCTAGGGGTTACGTATTAAATTTACTTGACATTCAATAACTGTTTCCCTATATTTAGGGACATGCAGAATGGACCGCCCAAATCGGGATATCTCTCGGACTGAACCAGCCGCGGTTGGGTCCGGTTCCCGGAAGTGTCGATCCAGTTCTCGAAAGTATCAATCCGGTTCCCGATTTCTAAAAGTGAAATCGGATTGGACCTGACCGACTATAAGTGTTGTTTTTCATTTCTTTATTTCTTCAAAAAATTAGTAAAATGTGAACTAAACTTTAAGTGAAACCGTTTTTTATTCATCTTATTAATTTGAGAATTATTGTGTACATATCACTTAATTAAACACGAAAAGATTTTTTTTTTGATAACTCAGGGAATCCCCGCACGGCCGACAGCCGGGAAATAAACCCTGGGGGCGACATGTGCTAGCCACCACACACGTGCCACCGGTTAAGTTACCCTGCGGCGACCGGAATTCGAACACTCAACCTTTTACTAGAGGAAGAGTGCGCTCTCCAGCAGCACCACCCAGACGGGTGGTTAAACACGAAAAGATGACATCAAGTAATGGGAAAAAAAAAAAGTGATCGGTTCCATTGGACCGGTTCAGTCCTAGATCTAGAACCGATCGGTCCAGTCCCCGGTTCTCGAAATTAGGAACCGATCCTCTTGGTACGGTTCTAGGTTCTACCTTGAAATCAAAGCGAATAAAACCAGATCGGATTGAGAATTGATTACCCCTACCTGTATCGACACATTCACTTGAAATTCACGATTTGTGGCAACGATGATTATGGCTACAGAATCGTACCAACGATGTCCGACATAAAAATGCCAAGTGCTTGCGAAATGAGAAGGCTCACCTAACATCGCATCTAACGCGGTATGGCCCCAAAGATTGATTAATTTGACTAATCTAAATGAAGACGTTATTCCAAGATAAGGATCGAATGGATCATGGAGCAATCGGTTGCTTTCGCGAAGCGTGCTTGCTTTGACATTGAGCTGGTTTGGTCGCATCCAGCGCCTCATTAGCTTCCAAAGTTGAAATTGAGTATTCAATCGTTGTCTATTTCATCTTATGTTCTCACTTAGTTAGATTGCGAGCGATCTCGAAACATGTCGCCCTGTAATCGTGATCTATTTGAACCCCTTGGTCACGCAATTTGGCTTGTCTTGCTTGGTTCGAGTTCGTGAATTTCACGAGTCAAACGTTTGCTCGGGCTTGCCTGGATTTGGCGAGCCGCAAGCTCACCTTGATTGGCTGAGCCTCGAGCTCGCCACCCCGGGTCTTGGCAGTCTTTGGGCTATTACCTAGGGGCTCGCTGCCAGAGGCCGCAAGCTTGCCAGCTGTTGTTGTGGCCGGCGACCAGCCGAGGAAGAAGAAAAAGAAAAAGGAAGAAAAGAAAAGAATAAATAATTCAATTTAAAATAAATAAATAAAAATTCGATCTTTTAAGTAAATTTTTTTTATAAAAACAAATGTTTCGTTAACCAAGGACTCTAGCCCAAGCGCCAAGGACTAGCGCATGACCTTTGTGGACTCGGGCCGGAGGGTTAGGACTAGAGCTCAAGTATCGAGGACCTGAGTATGGCCTTTATGGACCCGAGTTCAACTGTCAAAAGCATCGGGTATAGACACTAGCGGTTTGGGCTCAGCCTCGATGGACCTCGGCATGGGCGTCGGGGGCCCGGGCCCTGGACACCCGAACCTGGTCCTGAATGTCGAGACTCGAGAACCAACATTAGGGCTTTTGTGCCGAAGCGTAGTGTTTCAAGTCCAAACTTCAATAGCTAGCCATATTTCTGAAAAATATTTTTCAGTTCTATTAAAGAGGAAATCATTGTCCCAAATTTAAGTTCTGGTAAGGAAACATCTTCCGTTGACCAGGAAAACCTTTTCTTTTCCGTTGGCTTATTTTCCCCGAGCAAACCAAACGTCGGAAAACGAGGAAAGCGTTTTTCCGAAAAATGCTTTCTGCGAAATAAACGGACCCGCTCAATTTTCCCACTGTCAAAATTCCGAAAGACGATTAGAAAAACCCAGATGCTGACGATAACCTAGACGTTAATATTTTCGAATGTTTTGATAGATATAAATACATATAAATATATATATTATAGTTCGAAAGAGAGATTGAAAAAGAGTGAACCCACACACGACACAAAAAAGTACGCTACAGATCCTCGAAAAATGTCGGATTTCTCCAGTAGAGAGGAGCGCTGCGTGTACTGATTTTTTTCTTTTTAGATGGAGGGAAAGGCCACGGAAAAGGCCCCTCCCCCCACGAATTAAAAATAAAATAAAATAAAATTCCCCGGGCGAATAACCCGAGGGAAAAAAAAAAAAGCAAGAGGAAGAAAAGTACGGACACGGAAAGAAGGAGATGCTACCCTGATAGCCCATAATCTCGTGATTTTTCGACGAATTTAACATAAGTCTCTCGCGACCAAAATCTCTGTCGCGATTAATTCAATCTATCGTTCTCTTCCTTTTTGTTGCGCGGCCAGTGGCCACAATAATTCAATTTCTCGTTCCGTGTCGTTATCTCGTAGCCTCTCGTCCCACTCTATATCTATATATTTTATGGCAAAAATTTAATTAGAAAAGATGTGCGGAAGTAAGTGCGGCCACGAAAGCGACGGCCCACCTCATTATTGTAAAATCCGGAATATGCCCGGGAAAAAAAATTAATTAAAAAAATGGAAAAAAAGAAATTGTCGCTTTTCATGTTATAGAGATGATTATAGACAACGGGGTGCGCTTCGTTAGCGTCCCCTCGATTGTATCTCGACAATGACGAGATCCCATTTTTTAAATTGGCAATCCTCCTTCGGAAAAAGGGGAAGGAAAGCTCGATGATCCAATCGTCTTCTCAGGTCGCACGTGTGTTCTCCAGTAATATGAAAGATTGATGCGTGGCTGGCCGAACCGGCCGGCGCCACGCGTCTAGACGTTTCTCAGTTGTTGACTCGTCGTCAATCGCGCGTTGTTTTTAACATGCGTTGACCCTGCCTTGGACGAGAAGGATCGTGATTAGCGGATGCACGGTGGCGGCGCGAATTCCGAACGTGCGAGCTGGGCCGTTGGATGGAAAAGGAAAATCCTCGAAAACCTCTATTAGCATAGATGGCATGCGGCGGAAACTTCGAAGTCGTACACCAAATAGATAGTTTCCTTATGGTGTTTGTGATCTCGCATCTCCTTAACAACAATCTTTCAATTACATATCATTTTTCCAAGGTGCTCGTAATCTCGTGTATCATTCGTGATAATCTTTCGATTACATTATGGTCGAGTAATTTAATCGAGACAAGAGGCTTTCAAACTGGCCATAAAACAAACTTAGCAAAAGCGACACCGTTCAATTTCCCCAGTGGACGGATTTTGTTTTGCATGCAAATGAAAGCACAGGGAAAGAAAAGTACAAGCAATGCACCTCCTGTTGAGAAACAAGAACGATGGAGACGTATTTCGAGGCAATTTCACCATCTATCTTTTTTTTCTTCACTTTGTACATATATGCATTTATCATACAAAAAAAGGAAAGAAGCAGCAAGATTACAGCGATTACACTCTCCTACTTTATCTCCGAGTATCCTTGATTGAATTAATTCAAATCAAGGTTAAAGATAAAATCGTATCTTTCTCCAACACTCCCCCTCAAGTTGGTGCATAGATATCTTGGATGCCCAACTTGTCAAGTGAACTGTAAAAGATCCTACTCGATACAGCCTTCGTTAGTATATCCGCCAGTTGATCTTCTGATTTTACATACGGAAACCGAACCACTTTGGTATCCAGGTTCTGCTTAATGAAATGACGATCTACCTCAATATGTTTTGTACGATCATGCTGAACAGGATTATGAGATATATCGATGGCTGCCTTGTTGTCGCAAAACAACTTCATCTCGGCTGTAGGAGTATAACCGAGTTCCGTCATTAATCTCTTAAGCCATAGAAGTTCGCAAAGACCTTTGTGCATCCCCCTGAACTCTGCTTCCGCACTTGATAATGCTACAACATTTTGCTTCTTGCTCCTCCAAGTAACTAAGTTTCCTCCAACAAAAGTAAAATATCCCGAAGTTGACCTCCTATCAGATACACTCCCAGCCCAGTCAACATCCGTAAACCCCTCAATTTCAAGGTGTCCATTCTTCAAAAAACGAATTCCTCTTCCTGGAGCTCCCTTCAAGTAGTGCAGTATTCTTATCACAGCATCCATATGATCTTCACTAGGGGCATGCATGAACTGACTAACAACACTCACAGCATAAGCAATATCAGGTCGAGTATGCGACAGATAAATTAATTTTCCCACCAACCTTTGATACCTTTCTTTGTTAGTTGGTATCTGATCTGGATACTCCCCAAGTCTATGGTTCTGCATAACTGGAGTGTCTGCAGGCTTACAATCGAGCATCCCCACTTCCGCTAATAAGTCCAACACATACTTCCTTTGCGAGAGAAATATTCCACCTTTAGATCGTGCCACTTCTATTCCTAAGAAGTACTTCAGTCCCCCTAGGTTTTTCATCTCAAATTCTGAGGATAGTCTTTCTTGGAGTTTAGAGATTTCTTCTGAATCGTCCCCTGTAATAATCATATCATCAACATAGATAATCAATACAGTTATTTTTTCCTGACAACACCTTAAGAATAATGTGTGATCTGCACCACTCTGAATGTACCCATATTTCTTCATCGCCGCACTAAACCGGCCAAACCAAGCACGGGGTGATTGTTTCAACCCATACAAAGATCGTTCTAGCTTGCAGACCAATCCAGGCCGTGAAGGAAAAGTGTACCCCGGTGGAATATCCATATAAATTTCTTCTTCCAGATCGCCATGAAGGAACGCATTCTTGACATCAAACTGATGCAGTGGCCAATCTAGATTCGCCGCTAAAGACAGTAAGACCCGAACAGTGTTAAGTTTTGCGACAGGGGAAAACGTCTCCTGATAGTCTATCCCATATGTCTGTGTGTATCCCTTCGCTACTAGCCGTGCTTTGTATCTCTCGACGGAACCATCCCCTTTATACTTAACCGTGAAGACCCATTTGCACCCCACCGTCTTTTTCCCTTCAGGTAACTTTATCAACTTCCAAGTCTTATTCTTTTGTAACGCCTCCATTTCCTCCTCCATCGCCTGAACCCACTTAGGATCTTCCAAAGCCTCTTGCATCCCACTCGGGATGTGAACTGAAGATACATTCAACACAAACGCCTTCAATGGTTCTGATAGCCTCCTCGTCGAAACATAGTTTGCAATAGGGTACTTGGATTTCTTCCCCCCAACATCAGGTGAGTATCGGTCAGGAGGCTTACCCCTATTATGTCTGTCAGGTAACTTATATCCTACAGATATATCAGAATCATCAAGCAAGCAAGATGTAGTAATAGGGAAAATTACCTCAGGGATATTCTCAGGAGATGAGTCAGATTTGGGTGCTGAAGAGAGGGGGGGCTGTTCTTGTATATTCGGTTCTGGTACATCCATAACTGTCTGTTGCAGAGCTTGCTCATTGTCACCATTTTCCACTAGTTGCTTTTCATTTTCTGGCGACATTCTCACCAGTTGTTGCTTATTTCCGGGCTGCACCTCTTGCGCTTCCTTCATTCCTCCAAACATGACACCACCAACTTGCCACCAATTCACACTTTCTTCCTCTATCTCCCCCTGAAAGGAAGAATTGGTGCTTGGATAGAAAAAATCTGACTCAACAAACGCGACATCCATTGTCACATAGGTTCTTTTAGTAGCCGGATGATAGCAATAATAACCCTTCTGATGTGTACCATATCCCAAGAAAACACATCGAATCGCACAGGGATCGAGTTTGGTTCGGTGAGTCTTTGAAATATGGACATAAGCAACACACCCGAATACTCGAGGGGAAATAAGCAAGATAGATGGTAAGGTAGCATGTGTAGACATCACTTGCAGAGGTGTCTTGAAATCCAATACCTTGGATGGCATTCGGTTTAGGAGGTGAATAGCTGTCGCAACTGCATTGTCCCAAAAACGTTTAGGAACGTGACCTTCGGTGAGAAGAGCACGAGCGGTCTCTAAAATATGTCTGTTCTTCCGCTCCGCTACTCCATTCTACTGTGGTGTGTGAGTACATGACGTCTCATGCAGTAGACCATGTTCTTGAAAATAGTCCTTAAGTTGCGCATTAACGTACTCTCCACCATTATCACTTCTTAAAATTTGTAATTTTCCACCAAACTGTGTTTGCACCATTCTATGAAATACCTGAAAAACATTAGCCACCTCATCCTTATGTTTCAAGAAATAGAGCCAAGTCATTCTTGGACAATCATCCACAAATATAACAAACCAGCGATATCCCGAAACTGCAGTAACAAGAGAAGGCCCCCAAACATCAGAATGGACTAAGGAAAATGCAACGCTACTCTTATTCAAACTGATTGGAAATGGCACACGATGGCTTTTGGCCAAAATACAAGTCTGACATTGAAAAACTGATTCTGGTAAACTGGAAAATAATTCAGGAAGTAAATGTTTCATATAGCCAAATGACGGATGCCCCAATCGGCGATGCCATAGCTAGATTTGCTTCTCTTTGCTACTAGATAAGCCTCGCACTTGGTGCGCCCTCCCAGAACTAAAGTCATCCAAATAGTAGAGCCCCCCTCTCTTAGTACCACGCCCAACTATCTCCTTCGTGAGAATATCCTGAAAAAGACAAAATTGTGGATACATCAAGATAACACAATTCAAATCTTCAACCGCTTGCCCCACTGATATTAATTTCGTGGACAAAGATGGTACAAGTAAAGTATTCTGTAGTGATATAGAAGAGGAAATAGCAACAGTTCCTGCCCCGGTCACTGGATATACAATCCCATTAGCATTTGAAATATTCTGCCGTCTAGGTTTAGTATAACTGATAAAATCATCTGTTGTGAAGGTCATATGATCTGTTGCACCTGAGTCAATAATCCATTGACTACATTTATCTCGAGAATTTCTAATGAAAGCATGACCATAATTACCTTCACCTCCAGTGATTGATTCACTGTTTGATTCTACCTGTGGCATCAGTGATAGCTGAGCCTCCCCTGTAACAAGTGATGCCTTCCCTGTTTCACCATTCGTTGCATTCTCTACTTGTTTGCGTGCTTTCAGCTCCTTCCACTAATCAGGATAGCCAATCAATTTGAAACATGTCTCCCGGATATTCTTCGCACTCCCACAATTAGAGCAACCACCAACTACTATCGAGGAAGATTTGCTTCTCGATGCTCCACCCGGTCGACCTCCTCTTGTCAAACCATCCAGCTTTGTCATTTGTAATGCTGGTATGTCCCGAGTTCGGTTGAAGATCTGCAGTCCTGTCTTGCCTCCTTGAGACACCATAGCTACAGACGGGTGTGTGGTATCTCCGTGTGCTAGCATCACACTCTGCCGTACGTCTTCCCGTCGGACACGAGCATAGGCCTGCTCAACTGTGGGAAAAGGCTGCATTTGAAGCACGTCCGCTCGAACTTTATCCAAGCGGTCATCCAACCCATCAAGGAAGATATAAACCCGATCTTCCTGAATAGCTGAATTATATCGCTCGATATCAACAGGGCAAACCATCGGATTCGGGCGGCGAAAATCAATTTCTCTCCACAAACCCTGCAGGTTGTTGTAGTACGCCTCAATTGATCCTCCTCCTTGTCGCATCCGAGCAACACGCCTCTTCAAGTCATAAACTTGAGAGGCATCCGTTCCGTCGAAGAAAGTTGTTGCAACTGCATCCCAGACAGATTTCGCTGTTGGGAAGCGAATGAAATTGCCAATCAACGCCGGATCCATGGAGTTGATAAGTCATCCTTTCACAGTCGAGTCTTCTGTTTTCCACTTTCGAAAGCCAGGATCTGTAGGCAGTGGCTGAGGAAAGTCTCCGTTGATATATCCCAGTTTGTCTTTGCCGGTGATGTACATGTCGACAACCTGAGACCACAATCCATAGTTGGCTCCATCCAATTTAATCGCAATTTGAGAAGAAACCAAATCATTCTGCGGTGTTGGTGATGGAAGAGGAGGGTTCGTCTGGTTCTGGGTGAGAATCTGAGTTAATTTGGCAGTCAAATTCTCCAAAAGAGCTTCCGTGGTCGAATTCCCCCCTGATTCTGGTGGGGAATCATTGTTCCGGTAGGGTTCTGATCCGACATGGATCCAAGTTCAATCGCGCATCAGAGATGAAGAAAATCGGGTAAGACGCACGCTGGACGGCGCAATAGAGAAAGAAAGCGAGCCAAAAAAAAAATTTCGGGGGCAATGAAGACGAAGACGAAGGATCAAAACCTAAGGCTCTGATACCATGTTGAGAAACAAGAACGATGGAGACGTATTTCGAGGCAATTTCACCATTTATCTTTTTTTTCCTTCACTTTGTACATATATGCATTTATCATACAACAAAAGGAAAGAAGCAGCAAGATTATAGCAATTACACTCTCCTACTTTATCTCCGAGTATCCTTGATTGAATCAATTCAAATCAAGGTTAAAGATA
Source organism: Syzygium jambos (assembly GCA_031216235.1). Taxonomy (NCBI): domain Eukaryota; kingdom Viridiplantae; phylum Streptophyta; class Magnoliopsida; order Myrtales; family Myrtaceae; genus Syzygium; species Syzygium jambos. The sequence goes on from CM062225.1 coordinate 33,108,308, forward strand.
AAATCGTATCTTTCTCCAACACCTCCACTCCCAGCAACTCCTACCCCACGAGGAAGGCTCCGACACAAATCGCTCGAATTTCAGAATCTTTTCCTGAAATCACGACTCTTTTCCTCGTCTCGCTTGATAACGTACTCTATATTTTCCCTATATTTGCTTGATCGAAACGTTAGGAATTGTGAACAGCGGCCGCACGTAAGCTTACGATATCGATGTTGGTAACCACCGATGAAAGCGTGATTGGCGAGATTTTCTCAGACCAATAATGAAGGAAGACATGGCTTCGGGTGATAATATAGCCTGCCTCACCTACACTTAGGCTCTGCTGACGAGGCGACCACACCGGCAACGTTGTGACGAATGACTAAATTGAAAGGCAATCTTGCCTTTGCTTCGTCAATTTACCTGGGTGCAGCCCAAGTGTAACGGGATATATTGTTATAAGTATATACTTTGCTTCCAAAACATGCACGTTTCCATAATAACCTTCTCGATGTCTATAGTGAATTTCCCGACGACTTTCGCAACGGACCCGCTCGATGGCAATGCGGGACGGGTTGGATGAGGTCGCGGGACGGGAATAAGTCGAGCCCATGTCGGAAAATGGCGTAATTAAATTAGTGATCACACGACACGAGCGATTTCGTAACTATTTACTTTCAAAAAAATTTTTGGTCAATGGCGTCTTACCGTAGACCTGGGCGCAGAGGATCCGCGCCCCGACTAACCCAGCTCCAGATTCCGCGCCGATGAACTCGACAAAAGGAAGCCGGCTTAAGCCGCAACTCACGCAAATCCTGCCACGGTAGATAAGCAATCGCGCTTATCACGATACGCAGGGCTACCCGGACGAGAACTTATCCGATCGGCCGCACCACTTATCGTCTCCCCACTGTTTTCTGTCGCTTTCCTCTTAAAACCATCGCTCCTCCTCTGCGAGTGAAATGACGCCCCTATACGAATCGCTAGAGATAGAGAGAGAAAGAGAGACGGAGAGCGAGCGAGAGGGAGGTCGAGCGATGAAGAAGAGAAGGGCGTGAGGGAAATCCGAGACCATGCATCGTTTCTAGAGAGAGGGAAGAGGAGAGATTGGAAGCTCCGGATTCTCGCCGGGCGGGCTCTTGTCAAGAGCCGATCTCTGCTGCTGCTGCTGCTGCTGCTGCTGGGTCGTCAGTCAGTCGCAAGGTGGGTTTCTCCGCAACTTTCCATCTCGCATGTGCTTTTCGAATAATATGCGGGCTTGTTTTCGTAAAAGACTTTTCGTAAAGGCGTCTGCTTTTTTTCCCTGAGGTCGTGTTTTTTCTTTTCTCTCGTGACACTGCTTTATTCGGTTATGTAAATTTTTACCCACCTGCTCTCTTTTCGCATCTTCGATTCCCATGTGCTTTAAAGCCGGCGTCTTGTCTTCCCTATCCGATCCTGGAGGAAAGCTGAAGCGCCTTTGGTATTGATCTCGCCGATTTCGCGTAATTTGACCCCCGCCCAGTTCTTGTCGGTGCTGTCATTAATGAAAGATGGAGATGGTGGGTTTGGAGACCGAGTCCTGAGTTTGTGTGGGTCCTAAGTTGGGGTCGGATCGTGGGTGGGTTGTTTTTGTTTTGTTTTTTTTTTTTCGAAGAATTTAGAGCCGACTGTTTCTGTGTTCGAGTGCCTTTTTCTGTTTTGGTTGTTGATCTTGCTGGACAGTGTCTCAAGATCTTGAAATTTTTAGGTGAAAATCGTGCATTTAGATCGGCGGAACAGAGAGGCAGTCGAGATGTCTTCTCTCAGCAGAGAGCTGGTGTTTTTGATCTTACAGTTTCTGGATGAGGAAAAGTTCAAGGAGACCGTTCACAAGTAGGTTAATCGTAATCAATTTGCTCCTATTTTTTAATTGTCTCAGTAGCAGTGTTGTATTGTAATATGATGATTGTGCGATGATGCTTTTTTCTCTCCCTGCCCCTGCGAATAGGCTTGAGCAGGAATCTGGTTTTTTCTTTAACATGAAGCATTTTGAGGATGAGGTCCATAATGGGAATTGGGATGAAGTTGAGAGGTACCTCTCTGGGTTCACAAAAGTGGATGATAATCGGTACTCGATGAAAATCTTTTTCGAGATAAGGAAGCAGAAGTATCTCGAGGCGTTGGACAGGTCGGCTTCTATGATTACTCATAATCTTCTTTTCTATGCCATTTCTACGATTGAGTGCTTAAATTTCTTTGGTTTGGATGTTAGGAATGATCGGTCCAAAGCTGTGGATATTTTAATAAAGGATCTTAAAGTGTTCTCCACCTTTAACGAGGACCTTTTTAGGGAAATAACGCAGCTACTGACGCTAGAGAACTTCAGGTATGAGAATATTTAGTTTTGCACTGGTGGCGGTACTATAGTCGCTGAAAATATGCTCAAACTGAATGCCTCTCGTTGCAGGGAAAATGAGCAATTATCTAAGTATGGAGATACAAAGTCTGCGAGAGCAATTATGTTGGTGGAGCTTAAGAAGCTTATTGAGGCAAACCCCTTGTTCCGTGATAAGTTGCAATTTCCTAACCTCAAGAGCTCAAGACTACGCACCCTCATAAACCAAAGGTGATTCTTTGTTCCGCCATGCTTGACCTCCGTATTGGCCTTTTAGCTTTTATGGGCCCTTGATTAGAATTCTAGTGAAAATGTTTTTATTCCCGCTAGTGTTTTCTTGTATTTTTTTATTGTTGCCAGATTCAGGAAATTTGTAATGCGGTCCCATTTACTGCTTAAATCTATGCTTGTGCGGTGCTCGTATCAGTGCTAAAGTAAAGTCGCAGAAGTGGAATTTGATATTGACTTCTGATACCTCGTCACTAGACTTCATTAGAGCAGTAGGTGATCGTAGCCACTTTGTCAGGATAAATTTCTGTTTGTTGCGAAAGCGATATCCTCATGAACCCTGCTTTTACCCTTCCAGTTGAATATAATTATGCAGGGATAAATAGATAACTGATTTCCTCCTATAATTTCAGCCTGAATTGGCAGCACCAGCTTTGTAAAAATCCGAGACCAAATCCGGATATAAAAACTCTATTTGTGGATCATTCTTGCGGGCAGCCGAATGGTGCACGGGCCCCATCTCCAGTAAACAGCCCGTTGCTAGGACCCTTGCCAAAAGCTGGAGGTTTTCCTCCTCTGGGAACACACGGGGCAAGTCATCCAACTATCTTTGTGTTGGCATTAGACTTACTTCTCACATCCATAATTACACCTTATTATGGTGCTCCATTGAATATGTGTGCAGCCTTTTCAACCTGCTCCCGCCGCAGTTCCAACGCCTCTTGCTGGTTGGATGTCCAATCCACCTTCTGCTGTGACACATCCAGCTGTGCCTGGAGGAGGAGTGATTGGTCTTGGCGGTCCATCAATCCCAGGTCAGATAATGCATTGGATAGTCACTGCGTTTTTTCGCCCTTAGTAAGAATAGTTTTGAGACGTCAAACAAGTGCAATAATATACTTTAACGATGGAAGCCTTCTCTTGCCATGTATAGCTACTCTGAAGCATCCTCGGACTCCCCCAACTAACCCTTCTGTGGATTACCCTTCAGGGGATGCTTCTGATCCTGTTTCTAAAAGAACGAGGCCCTTGGGAATTGTTGATGAGGTATGCTTTCGATTTTCACTTGTCTTTCATCTAATCCTTAATGAAGCTTTCCTTCTTGGCATGACCATATGAAAGTTTATTCGTAGCAGTGGAGTTATTAAATGCTGTTAAGTTGTTATCGGCCTCCTGATTAATCATGTGAGAATCACCCTTTTCCGTATCATGTGCAGGTGAATCTGCCTGCCAATGTGCTCCCTGTAACTTTTCCTGGCCATGGTCATGCACAGGCTTTTGCTTCGGACGACTTGCCAAAGACAGTAGGACGGACTTTAAATCAGGGTTCATCTCCAATGAGCATGGATTTTCATCCTTTGCAGCAGACTTTGCTTCTAGGTATACTTCACTCATTTACCCAAAGAGTTTAACTCCTAATCTATAGCGCTGGCCTCTTAGTTGGCACCCCTTAGCTTTGCCGTCAATGGCAACTGACTGCTCATTATACTCTCTTGATCTAATATATCAGTTGGCACCAACGTGGGTGATATTAGCCTTTGGGATGTTGTCTCCAGAGAGCGACTTGTTTCAAGGAACTTTAAAGTTTGGGATGTTAGCTCGTGTACGACGACTCTGCAGGCAAGTTACTTTGCATTGATGTTCACACGAGTACTTTATTAACACTCGAATAATTTGAGAAGTGAAAATCGAATTCGTGCTGAGGAGTGCAGGCAGCTCTTGTTAAAGATCCTGCTGCATCTGTAAATCGCATCATGTGGAGCCCAGATGGTTCTCTATTCGGTAAGTTTGAACTATATACCAATAGAAGAAGACAGGAGAGTGTTTTTACCAGAAAATGGAGCATCTGCTCATGTGCTTTTCTCTTTCCTTGACAGGAGTTGCGTACTCTTTGCACATTGTGCAATTATTTTCTTTCCATGGAAATAATGAAGTGCGGCAGCATCTAGAGGTACGTAGAGTCCTTAATCTGTCTACACTTGATAATACTGACTTAGCTAGTTTGCCGTATTTTCACTGGTTTTCTATCCTCAGAAATAAGCCTCATTGTTCTGTACAGATTGATGCTCATGTTGGTGGAGTGAATGATCTTGCATTTGCTCAACCCAATAAGCAACTCTGTGTCATAACCTGCGGTGATGACAAAACAATCAAGGTTTTCCATCATCTCAAATGATGAAGTTTTCAAGCAGGGGAGGCTTCCTGTTCTTTTAATTTTTTTTTAAAATTTTTTCAATTGAAAATGCAGGTGTGGGATGCAGTTACTGGTGCGAAACGGCACACGTTTGAAGGTCATGAGGCTCCTGTTTATTCTGTGTGCCCTCACTCTAAGGAGAACATTCAGGTTATTTGCTTCCTGTACTACATCCGCATTGCTAGTGCTGCGTAATGGTTCAGTTATGTCATGTATCAGATTCTGCTTTTCCATCTTCCTTATTTTATGTTACTTTTCGATATCAGTTTATTTTTTCGACTGCACTGGATGGAAAGATAAAAGCATGGTTGTATGACAATGTGGGGTCTAGAGTTGATTATGATGCCCCTGGGAGATGGTGCACAACAATGGCTTATAGTGCTGATGGTACAAGGTGAACACTTTGCCATTTCACTTCGGCGCTATAATGCTTCAGTTTTCTTTTCTTTTCTTTATCCTAACAGTGTGCTTGCTATATGGTTCTGGTCATAGGCTCTTTTCATGCGGGACAAGTAAAGATGGAGAATCATTTATTGTCGAGTGGAATGAAAGTGAAGGGGCAGTGAAGCGGACATATCAAGGATTCAGGAAACGTTCTTTTGGTGTTATCCAGTTTGACACAACTAGAAACCGATATTTAGCCGCTGGCGATGATTTCTCCATTAAAGTTTGGGATATGGACAATGTTAATCTCTTAACAACTATTGATGCTGATGGAGGCCTGACAGTCAGTATCAACATCAATTCGTTATCAATTTCTCCTTGTTAATATCGATTGAATTTACTAATTCTGCAGCCTACATGTATCTAGGCAAGTCCACGTGTCCGCTTCAACAAGGATGGATCTCTCTTGGCTGTTTCTATCAATGAAAATGGAATCAAAATATTGGCGAATTCTGATGGCATGAGGTTGTTGCGCACTTTTGAAAATTTTTCATATGATGTATCAAGAGCACCAGAAACTCTGGTGAAGGTATTGGTTTTTCATTGATATCTTCCTGGGCATTACCTTGTTATAAATTGAATCTTGAGCTGTACAGTATTTCCTTGCAGCCAAAAGTACACCCCATTACAGCTACTGCTGCTACTGCTCCAACCAGTGCTGGACTTGCAGATAGAGGTGCTCCTGCAGTTGTGACTTCTGGAATGGTCGGTCACCATTATGCTTACTCGTTACGAGAAAATAACCAACATAGAATTTGCTTGCTTTGCTGCTGGTGTAATATGCATGTTGTTAATTTCTTTCCTCTTCAGTTATGATGAACATGTTTGTTTAATGTTGTTAGAATGGGGACGCCCGAATTCTAGGGGATGTGAAACCCAGAATAGCTGAAGAAAGCAATGAAAAATCTAAACTTTGGAAGCTCACTGAAATAAGCGAACCATCTCAGTGTCGATCCTTGAGGCTGCCTGAAAACCAAAGAGCGAACAAGGTATGGCCCTTGTTCACTGGCTTCTGAGCAATTTATTATGCTTACTTCTATCTGTTTGATTTTCTTTTGCATTTCTTGGCTTTTCCAACTTATGAGCTTCCACAATGGTAAACGTTGCTGAAGTGTTAACCATTGTATAATTTATGTACTTGCCCACAGTCAATAACTCATTTTCCATACTGATACAGTGAAATATCCACGATGTTAACTTGAAAATTCAAGCTTTTTTCTGTCTAGTTTTGTGTATAGGCTACTGGTACGAATGTCCTAACTGTGAAGTCAGCCCCTTTTCATGTATTACTAGACTTAGAGGAGCTACTACTGTAGTGAGAAGTTGGTTTTCATTTCTTTTAATAGGATACTTTGTGGATGTTCTTATCTGCAGTAATTACCATCTAGTAGCATGTTTATTGGTGTACCTGGTTTAAATGGACCATCTGAATTTTGATTCTTCTCATATCTGGAGGTTTCTGTCATTAGTTGTTGTCACTTGGCAACAGAAATGAGCATCAAGTTGCCTTTTGTAACTTGCATGCAATTAATATGCCAACCCTTTCCTGCTGAATGAAGACTCCAATTTTGCCCATCGTGGTTTTCCAGCTTTATTGCCATTGAGGTACTGATCCTCATTCACTTGGATATTGCAGATATCACGCTTAATATATACAAACTCAGGGGGTGCTATTTTGGCCTTAGCATCAAATGCGGTTCATCTTCTCTGGAAATGGCAACGCAACGACCGCAATTCAATTGGCAAGGTAATGTGGTGATCTCTTAGTATAAACGATTATACTATTTGGTTCCAATTTCCTGTGAAGAATTTTCAACAATAAAAAATTTCGCCTTTAAAGAATTGAGCTAATGTGTTTTTCTCCCATAATCCCATTCCTTACCAAACTCTTCTTCCTTTGTAGGCTACTGCCAGTGTGGCACCTCAACAGTGGCAGCCATCAAGTGGCCTTGCAATGACCAACGATGTAAACAAAATTAATCCGGAGGAGGCGGTTCCCTGCTTTGCTCTGTCGAAGAATGACTCTTATGTCATGTCGGCATCAGGAGGAAAAATTTCCCTGTTCAATATGATGACATTCAAGGTAACATATGAAATCATGCATTGTACTTGCATTCTCATGGATAGCTTAGCCTCTTTCTACTGCAACCTTCATTAACATTGACGTGTGGTCGGTTGTGTTGTATTCCATCATCCCTTTTTTCTTTTCAAATGCAGACAATGGCAACATTCATGCCGCCGCCACCTGCAGCGACCTTTCTTGCTTTCCACCCTCAGGATAACAATATCCTTGCCATAGGCATGGACGATTCCACTGTTCAGATATATAATGTCCGTGTGGATGAGGTATACTCCATTGGGAATGTGTTGTGCATTGTTGATGAGGAGATTGCTGTCCTTTCATGCTCTGCACAAATTTGTTGCAGGTTAAGAGTAAGCTCAAGGGCCATTCTAAAAGAATAACTGGCCTTGCATTCTCTAATACACTGAATGTGTTAGTTTCATCTGGCGCGGATGCTCAGGTTAGTAAAGATATGCGGTCATAATGACTATGCACCTAAAAGTGTGTTTCTGAGGATAGGACTCCACGGAGCGTTGTCTGTGTATATACATGTTGATGACGAGGAAGTCCACCTTACAGAAATTTATAGTGATATGCTTTTATATATATGACTGTACTCATCTGCTTTCCTGTGTCTAAATTGATGATCAGTACCAAATATCTGGTAGTAATCGTATGTGGTTCAAAACCATTACTGTTAAACTTTAACGGATGTGCTGACAGGTTGACTTTGTTGTGAACTGCCGCAGTTCGCTAAGATAAGATTACATATACTAGTAAAAGGAGATTTATGTTCACCACAGTGTCACGGGGTAATTATCAAAGAAATAGCGCTCTTATACAACATTTCTACTAATTCCAGATTTGTGTATGGAGATTTGATGGCTGGGAAAAGCAAAAGAACACATACTTGCAGATTCCGACTGGAAGGACACCATTAGCACACTCAGATACACGAGTGCAATTTCATCTGGACCAAATGCACTTCCTTGCTGTTCATGGTACTCAGCTTGCTGTATATGAAGCAACAAAACTAGAATGCATGAAACAGGTGCCTCTTTCTGCAAGCAAACCTTTTCAATATTTGTGTCGATCTTATCTTTTCTGATGATTCTTCTATGTTACAGTGGGTTCCACTCGAATCTTCTGCCCCGATATCTCATGCGACGTTCTCTTGCGATAGCCAGCTTGTTTATGCGTGTTTCTTTGACGCCACTATCTGTGTTTTCAACGCTGCAAACCTCAGGATGCAGTGTCGCATTAATCCGTCTGCTTATCTTCCTGCTACTGTCAGGTGTGTCCCGGACAAATGAAGTACAACGTGTTTAATAGCATGTCTATTTGCATGTCTTTCGAATCTAGTTTTGCGATATGTTAAATTTTAAATGCCCTGCATTATGGCTGTGAAAAATTAAACAATCTAAAATGAGACGTCCTGTATAGAACTATCTGCTTACCATTCTTTCAGCTTGCTGTAAATAGCCCTTCAAGTAACTTAACAATAAAATACCTTGTTAGTTCAATTATTCCGTGTGCTCTATGCAGCAACTCGAACGTGCATCCGCTAGTGATTGCTGCGCATCCACAAGAGCCAAATCAGTTTGCATTGGGACTATCAGATGGCGGTGTTCATGTCTTTGAGCCCCTGGACTCTCACGGTAAATGGGGCGCACTGCCACCAGCTGAGAATGGGTCAGCAAGTGGCGTCTCAGCTTCTTCAGCTGGCCCTTCAGGCTCTGATCATGCAGAGAGATGATTTTATAGCCTAAGAAGTCTGTTTATAGTTTGGCTTGCGCGGCCATTGCTAATCTAGGTATGCTTTATGCTATCATGTTCTTTTTATGTTGCAGACATCACAAACCTATGCTTTATCTATCAGGAAATTTTTTATGGTCTTTGGGACTGGTACTGTCTGCCCATTCTCCTTCAAAATGGGGGCAAGGCAATATAATAATTATGTAAATGAACAGAAGCAAATTACCTTGCAAATCAACTTTACATCATCCTAACATTTAGATGTGTAGATTATGATTTGTCCCAAGGATACATGAGCTGTTCATGAAGGTCATTTTCTCACTTTGGTAAAAAACAGAAGACTACCTCAGTGTCCTATGGGAGTAACGCAACTGATCTATCTGGTGAGTGAACAAGAACTACTCATCTGAGTCATTGAGAAGGGCAGCACTTCTCTTTGGGTATCTCAAAGTAGTGTTACAGAATCTCGGTGTCTGTTTCTTACAAGAGCAACGAAACTTTCTGTCCTATAAGTGGAAAAGAATAACCTCGAATAACACTTGGCGGTGTCTGTATTGTGGAGCAAGGGAAAGACATGCTATTGGAGATCTCCAAGCAGCTTTATAGAACCTTCGGACAATATCGGTTGCCCAAACATTTTGTAAAGCCTTGCCAAGCGACACCCGAGCCTCAGCTCGGATGAACAATCAAGTTTTGAGATTGAGGAAAGATGGTTTACTTGGGAGGTAAATTTGAATCTGTCCGTTTAAGTGCCCAAAATCGATTGGAGAGTGTTCTTGGCAGGGGGGTTGTATCCTTCCTTGGTTCTGGAAGCAACTAATGATTTAAAAACGAAGCTTGTCTTTGATGTACGCCATAATTGTCAAGCAATAACACGGATTGGCAGAATTGAACTCCAAAGTAGGACTGAAAGCTAAGACTTGTAGATGAGGTCGGATCGGCCTTCTATCGGCGACCAACAACTCAGCTTTACTGTCTGAGAGCTATTGCGACAATGTCACTCGTGCATTGAGATGTAATACATAACAATTCAATCCTCCCCTTAACATCACGGCGGACTCGTCGAAATTCGAAACTGAAAAGAAGGATATGGAGATCAGTCTGCATCAGTTCCTCGACACCGCGTGATTCTGATGAGCAGTTTTTCACCGATTCTTGAGAGATTATCGAGGTTCGTTTTGCATGAGACATGCCAAAGGTGGTGTAATCCGGTTGATATAATTCAAATGGTAAAGTGCCTCAGCTTCCCGCACTCCAAAAATCATGATGTTACATGTGCCAACTCCTCCCCAAAACCTCCCATTACATAAATGGATTAATTTCACCGAACGTCTGAAACAACGTTGTACTCCAGTTAGCGTGTTACTATGATGTTTTTCACTTCAGTCCATAAAAGAGAGAAAAAGGCAAAAAAGGGATTTGTATTTTTCGATATTTTCTTTCTCCTAATCTAATAGATTTGGAAAATGCTTTTCTTTATCCAATTGGCAGATATTATTATGCAAAAATAAATATATACAAAAAGCTCAGCAGGCGACCAACCATCCACCTGTGCACAAAATCTTAAAGCTGACATAAACCTCAACAAGATAGAATCATAAAACGCTCCGTCTCTCTCTCTCTCTCTCTCTCTCTCTCCAAAGCCCCAGCTCCGTCGCCCACCGCCGCAGCGACCGCCGCCGCCGCCCATGGCTTCTTTGTCAATGGATTTAGCCACCACCTTCATGGGCATCGCGTCTTGGACGCCGAAGTCTTTCTACAGGCTCCGAAACACCGTCTTCCCCGTCGTGGTCAATGCCAAGGCAAGCCACCAGCTCCGCTCCGTGAGCTACAAGACGTCACCCTTTGGCTCCAGGGTAGTCGCCGTTCCAAGCTCACGCAGATTCACGGTGGCCGCCACGGCTACGTCGGTGCCGCAGGGCGACGAGGCCGATGTCTTGACGAAAATTCCGCCGGATAATCGGGTTCCCGCCACCATAATTACTGGATTTCTGGGCTCTGGAAAGGTGGGTTCTTTCGCATTTGGGTCTGTGACTGTTGCAGGTTGTGTAAATGAATGCCTTTCTACTTTGAAATTTCTGAAATTTGTATATGTTGCTGACAAAGTTGCAACCTTTTTCCTAGTTTCGGCTTTCTTGGTTCTCCTCGATGCAGATTTGGTTAATTGAGCGAATTTATGTTTCTGCTTGTTAATTTTGGTATTCGGGGCTTTGCACCGTAGAGGCAACTTGTGCCATGTTCATGTAGCAGGGTAATGGTCTAAATTATTATCTTCAGTATACAGAGCAGCTTTTACATTAGAAAGTCACCACTGGAAGTGATTAATTTAGTTGTGAGTTTTAAAATGATTACGCAAGGTCATGGTTTCATACTTAAAATAACTTCTAGAATTTTCTTTCTGGATGACACATCCTTAATGGTGGATGTTTGTGAATCGTGTAATTGATTTGGACTCCATGCTCGCAGCAGTTGGATTCTCTTTACCTAACCATCAAGTACTGACCTTTGTACCACTTTGCTGATAGTGGATTCTCTTACAATCTCGATTCTTTTCTGAGAGATTTGCACTTCACTAGTTAAACTTGTGCTTGTTCTTGTCAATAGACAACTCTGCTCAACCACATATTGACAGCTGATCATGGAAAACGCATTGCGGTAATTGAGAACGAGGTATGAGGTTTACGATAATGTTGTGTCGTGCTTTTACTATTGCATGACTTTCCTCTCTGACTTTTAGTCTTTCAACTTAATTTAGTCCAAGCAAGTCTTTGCATTGCACGAAAATGTGATCTTCTTTGACAGCGTATTCATTGTTTTTCCTACCTTTCGCGATTTGGGTTTTGCAGTATGGTGAAGTAGACATAGACGGTTCTTTAGTTGCTGCAAAAGCTGCTGGTGCTGAAGATATAGTAATGCTTAACAACGGCTGTCTTTGTTGCACTGTAAGGGGCGATCTTGTGAGGATGATTTCTGAGTTGGTCAGTAAGAAGAAAGGGAAATTTGATCATATTGTAATAGAGACTACAGGTAGGAACTTCTTTTTGTTAACTATAAATGATCTGGGTTTTATGTGGACTTCTTGTGTTAATATTTTCTGCTTATTTCCGACATGCAAGATCCATTTTCCAGCAGCTTCTTCTTGTCATTAAAATAAAAAATTTAATCCATTAGCTGGTAGGACTATACTGATCATAACTTTTTTTTTTGGGCCAAAGAACTACTGATTACAGTTGATGACCTTCATTTGGCAATTGCAGGATTGGCAAACCCAGCACCAATAATCCAGACCTTTTATACTGAGGACCAAATATTTAATGATGTCAAATTGGATGGGGTTGTTACTTTGGTTGATGCCAAACATGCTAATTTTCACCTGGATGACATTAAACCAAAAGGTGTTGTGAATGAGGCGGTTGAGCAAATTGCCTATGCAGACCGCATAATAGTAAACAAGGTACTTTATGTATTTTGATTGAAAAAACTAGTGTGGCAAATAGATTTTAAAAAGCTTTTACACTTCTTTAAAGGATAACAAGGCTCGTGTACTTTGATGGTAGATTTTTAAAGATCCATCGAATTGGGTCGATTTTCAACTTCGTCTCTCCTATTGGAACTTCTGCTGCAACAACATTTATGAGCTTCCATCTCTGTCATGCCTGAATGGTTCTAAAATCAGTTGGGTTAACTTGGTGGCAGATTTTACTTCTTTTGAGGGTCTTATGTGAATTATTGCGATCCCAGTCTTGTGCAATAGAGCATCCTTTTGCTGTTAACCTTTTTCTGATGAGAAGATAAAAATGTACTAGTGATCTAGAACCGGAAACAATGTATGTTCTGCTGTGGTTGAATGCCTAACAAGCTTCTACTGTTGGTGTTGAGCAGACCGATCTAGTTGGTGAACCTGAAATTGCTTCTTTGGTCCAGCGTATAAAGGTTGGCTCTCTTTTTCCATGTGCTTGTTGTTTTATATCTTTTTGTTAGGTGCATCTAACATGATGATGATCTGTTATGTGCTGAACAGAACATAAATGACATGGCCCGATTAAAGCGGACAAAGTTTGGGCAAGTTGACTTGGATTATGTTCTTGGTATTGGAGGCTTTGATTTGGAAAGGTAACGCTCATCTGTTTTGAATTATACTGGGATGGATGAATTTGTCTCCATGTTACCGAATTCCATTATTGTTTTGGCCATTCACTGAGGGGAAAGACAATAAATAACTTGAAGCATTTTTTAAACTCAAATTGGAATTAATTGGCATGGAAATTTTCAATTACGAAGATACCTGAATTTCCTTTTCACTGTCCTAGGGCAACACTTGATTTAGAAATATTAGTTAAGCTGCAGGCTTGCTGGACTGGATAAAAATTTAGATTTGATTGTGCATGTCACTGGCCTGATTAAGATTGCATTACGTGACAATTTGGTGAGGAATTCAAGTCGTAGAATCCAGATGCGGTCCCTTAATGTTTTGAGCTCCAATTACCCTGACCATCTTTTCTGTTTTGGGTTCTTGCCAGAATTGAGAGTGCCATCAATGCTGAAGAGGCAAAGGAGGACCATCATGACCACGAACATGAACATGAGCATGATCACGACCATGATCACCACCACCATCACGAACACGATCATGAGCATGGTGAGTGCATGTGGTTTTATGGACAGTGCTGTTAATTAAATTGCTGATGATTGTGGCTTGATTGTCGGCTATTCTCATTTTCACTGGTCAACTAAGAGCTGATAGACTCCTTTGAGAATTAAATGTATTCTGAATGTGAATATTTAACTCTGTGTTAGTCATTGTTTAACTTTTGCCACTTAGATTTTCCTGGAATGTGAAATTTGATTCCTACTAATGACATGAAATAGGAAATTATGCTGAATGCATCTGTGGCATACTGTCTAGTAACACGACGGTCATGTTGCAATCATGCGGTAAGATAACCATGATAGATGCCAATGCCCAACATTCCCACCATAACCTATTACACACGAAGGAGCATGCTTGTCTTGCTGAGCTCACTTGAAATGCTTGCAACTTCAGTTAGAATAGAGTTAAAGACCTCTCTATTTTTGTATTGTCTGGATATGTTGCTATTTATCCAACAGGTGAGACGCAGAGTGAACTAATGTCAAATCTTTCTCTAATTTCGTAGAGCATCATCAACACCATGAGCATGATCACTCCCATGATCCTGGTGTATCTTCTGTCAGCATCGTTTCTGAGGGGAGCTTAGATCTCGAGAAGGTTCCTCATTCTAGCTCCACGGCTCTGTTATTTTGGTCAAGAGTGATAGTTATTTTCTGTTTTGAGTGAAATTGAATGTTTGGTAAGTTCATTCTCTCTGTTTTCAGGCAAATATATGGCTTGGCACGTTGTTGTTGGACCGTAGTGAGGATATCTATCGGATGAAAGGTCTTCTCTCGGTACAGGGCATGGATGAGAGATTTGTATTCCAGGTGAATTGTGTACTTCTAAGGCCCATGTTTCACCTTGCCTGTCCATTATTACGTTTTAGTAGAGAGTTTTATACTGTGTATATTCTGGTTAAATTTTTACTTTCTAGAGATGTGTCACGCCTTGCCGTAATAAAGAAGTCCTAGAAAAGATCACTGCACTGATAATTGTCTAGTTAGACTATTTTTGCGACTGAGTTTGCTCTCGGAACTTTGTTTTAACCATCGATACTACTTGGGTACAGGGAGTTCATGATATCTTCCAAGGTTCGCCGGACAGGTTGTGGGGCCCAGATGAACCGAGAGTAAACAAGATAGTATTCATCGGGAAGAATTTGGATGCACAGGAGTTAGAGAAGGGTTTCAAGGCATGTTTGCTATAACAAAACTGAGATAGGCCGTTTCGCCTATTCCTATCGGTTAAAGGTCCTTTGGCTTTGAGAGAGTTTGAATGTTCAGCAACTACAGAAGAGCATGCTAGGAGGTCAAAATGTAAACATGAAGATATACCTGAGAAAATCCACCAGTGACTGCGATTTGTTAAACGACTATAATGTCTCTTGACATTTAGTATGAAATGCTCCTTCGAGAAGTCGTGTAGGATTACTTTTCTTCTTCACTGGTGCCGTTTCGATCTCTACTGATTGGCGGCATTGTTGTTTCTGAGGTAAGTGTCCAACCACTTGGGTCAAGGCCATGCCAGTCCAAGATGCACCCCTTTGGGAGGATAAACTGAAGAAGTGCCCATAACTATCTCTCTCACCTGTAGGTCATATGCTAAAACAAGTTGAGTAAAGTTGAAATTTGAGAAAATAGGTGGACTGAAATCCATCATGTTCGAGGGGACCTTCACATGCTAAATGGTAGTAACTTGAGATTGCATTTAGCTTTGAGAATCGAATCAGTGTCTCTGATCTAAGCCTCGCTGATGTGCTGAACTTCATGGCCAGCTACTTGCAAACCCTTTGTAATCTAGAACAGCTACTTTAGAACGGCATAGGTTCACTTGTTTTTACTCCTTAAAAACTGCTCATGGCTTTTCTGTCGAAATAAAATGTCATATTAAGATTGAGAAAGCATGATAAAAACGCACATGATTTTAGATTACTCATATGTCATACATTGTGAAGATGATGCTCTCAGCATTGTGTAGAAGTTGTATGTAAACACTAAAGTGAAAAGTGAGAGATTAAGATAAATATACTACACCAAATACATGATCCTACAAATTGACATTCAAAAGTTCCATTGCACCACTGCCTTAAAACTGCACGAGGAGGTTCTACTGATCTTCGGAAAATTCTTACTGTTCTTTGCATTCACTTTCAGGAACCTAAGACCAAGCACAACTCAAAATATCAATCGAATTTAAAGAAAACTATGAAACAATTGTTCACGAATCTACATGTCAATATAAGCACATTTTGCAAGGATTCGAGTATTTCGCATAAAATAAAGTAAAAGTGTGCGTGCGGCAAGATTCAGATCGAAAAAGTTAATTGAAAAAGATAATCCAATCGGGAGACCCCTGACATTTTTAGGAGCAATGGCTACTGTGTGATTTGGCTTCCATAGAAAATGACATTGCTTGTTCATCGTAAGATGAGTTTGATTTAGCATCTAGAGACGACTGGCCTAAGCAAATCAAACCTATTTGCGTGCACTTATCAGCTACTTGCATTGCTAAGTTTTACTTATGATTTTCCCTCCAAAATTTTAAAAAAGAATATTATTCAAGGTTAAAAAAATATTGCAATATTATAGACAATTCTACATGTAGATATTTGGATTTTTTTTGAAAGGTTTTTAGTATTCCCAGTCAAATAGAAGTCAAAGTGTGGGTTTCATAATATTCAAAAGGAGTCAAATGTAAAAGTTACTTCAAACAAAGTTTGGATGATCTTGGAAGCTGTTAGTTAAAGCCAAGGACCGAAGGGCCACTTGCCCGCAAGATCGAGACTTATTCTCATGACACAGATCTCATGATATATCCAGTTAGGACATGGATAGTTTCTCCATTTCACATTGACCGCAATTACGGGTTACTTATCAGACGGATATCATATTTGGGTTGGGGCGTCACCACAATCGGTTGCACATTTCCCATATTCGGTACCAGGGTGCTTGGCCGAGTGTTTGGATTCACCATATTACTGCCATTGTTAGCATCTAGGTTGATTTGAATTGGATTAGGCAAGTTGGCCCCATTGGCAAGTGTTGGCTCACAGGTCTAGATCGTAACAAATGTTTCAGCCTTTTTGTAGAATCCTAAGTGCTGGTGGAGGTGGCATAACCTGCGCTACAAAACCAAATGTGACTTGAGCACTAACAGGTGAAGAAACATACCTGAATACTGTTGAATTTTTATGATTGGTTTGCATTTGAACAGAATTATTCAAAGTTCCTTGTCCACTTGCAAACTCATGGAGGGTGTTGACGATGAGTGGCTTGATTACATCAGCAAGGTGCTTTATCATGTGATTAGTCTATTCGTTATGATGTTTCTCAAGGAGCTTCTTTATGGTAGCCATCATGACTGAGCTCGGCTCTAATTGTCTTTTCTACTTGTTTGTAAATTGCCTCGGGATATGGACATTTCCACCTTGGGCCTTATTTGCTACCAGTTGTGCAGTTGAAAACTTAGCACGTCCTATCCTCTTGGTAGTAGGGCGTACAGGGGAACTGTTGCTAGTGGTATCACCATGATTGAGTTGATTCCTCGTACGCATATCTCCTCAAATTAGCCATAGAGATCCCACCAAGCGTGTCAAAAAAGTGTTTCGCCGGAATTGGTCACGTGACACAATATCTTTCACTAAGAGTCGTTTTTCGATTTTTAACTAAAGGAAACCAAATCCAAACAAGAAATATCCAGGCGACTAAAAGAATCTAACAACTTTATATAGAACACGACTGTACAAATGCAAATTGCATTAAAATTTAATCGACGGCACAATTCGGAAAATACATACTTGAGAACGTGACACGATGCAAACAAATTATGTCAAAATTTAATCGACAACACAGCACGAGAAAACAGAGATGCTATGGCCGAATTTAATTGATGGCACATCACCTAGGATAAAGATATACTCCGAAATTCAATTGACGACTTGATGAAAGCTACAACTTGATAAATAAAAGTGCAGTGCAAGAAAATAAAGTACAAAAAAGATAGCAAATCTGTTTGATTTGTGTGGAGGGTATTTAGTTGGAGATCCAGTGGTATTTATAATGATTAAGTAGTAACTGCCTTCCGACGGTTTCATTTAACATTGATCGCAATTACGGATTATTCATCAAATGCAAAAAACTACCGGTTATTAATGGTGGTGAGACGATCATCTTTGGCGGCCATCACATTGTCGCATATTAAATACGCAAGCACCTACTACTTTTAGCTCTCGCCAAAGATCTCAAACTATTTTGGCGTTGACTCGGGATCACAAGCATATAGATTTGGACAATTCAGCAATAGTTTAGCACATCCATTAGAATCCCGACCAAGCACTTCTTCTTGGTTTCCAGGACGTATCTCGTCGCTGCTGATTTAAGCATCGGAGGGTCAATCGGAACCCAACTCAAACATCTTTCCCTCCAAAAGGCTATGCCCATCTTTAGGGAGCTAAAAGAAAAGTCTTGGTCTCGACCCCACCCCACCCCCCCCAAAAAAAAAAATAAAAATAAAGTCATGGTGGGTCCAAGAAGAAGGCTGCTGGGATTTTGGATGGGGGGGTTTTGAATTATGTGACCCACCTAGATTCGCGTCGACGCTTACGTGGCAGGGGGTGCGGGCCCCACCGGAAGTGACTATACATGTCCGAAAGGACACACCACAGAACAGAAGCAGAGTGAAAACCCTAACTCGCTCCTGTTACTGTTCCGACTAGAGCCCCTGGTCTCCCTCCTGTTCCGAGCGTCCCTGTCCCTCTCTTTGGGACCGTCGTGTCTCTACCTGGAGGTACAAGTTGGAATTTTTTTGGCCTTGACATTTTTTTATTCGTCAATTCTCTTCTGGGTTTCTCTCTTTTTTCCTTTCTTTTTGGTGGGTCGGGCTCTTCTGGGTTTCATCTGTCTTGCCTGACTCGAAAATTGTTCAGGAGCAGTGGGAGATGGCGAGCGTTCACGGTGGCAGCGCCAATCTCGACGCTGGGGTGGTTCCAAAGGTGGGAGCTTTCGTGATCGAGGCTGCCCTACTGGCTCAGAGAACCGCTTGCTTGCTCCTGCTTCTGGTATGAGCTTCTCGCTTTGCCTCGTTTTCTGTTCTTTCTTTCGAAATTTGAAGCTCGATGGTGTGTTTGCTTTCCTGTTATCAGCTCCGTGTTATGCCGAATTTGATTCAGGTGTGAAAAAGATTCGTGCTTGGGATGAATGGTGTTCGTTAAACTGCGGTTCTAGAGCAGAATCGTGCTTCGGTTGTGTTTTATGTTGAACCCTGGAGTGTTGATATGGTTGCTTTGAACGCCCCTCGTAGTTTTCGCGGCACGTCAAAACTCGTGATGCATTGATGTTGAGCAAAAACAGCGTTAGAAAGAAGGAAAAAGGGGGGATCCTGAAAATAAGGACAGGAGACGCTACGCGGACAGTCTCTGTGGATCGACTACTGGCCTACCTTATTGGGTTGAGAAAGAGTAGAAATCCTGTATGTGAAAAAAACCGGAGTCGGATAATCTCATGCATAACCTCATGATTAGTAGGGCAAAAGATAAATTGCATGAGGATTGGCATAGACGTGCATCCACCAGGTAAAACGGATCGGAACTGATAATGTTTGAGATTATGGAGGATTTTAATCCTGATTGTCCTTTGTTATCTTACCTAATCGATCACATATCTGGCTGGGCAAGGAAACAAATTCAAGTGATAAACTACATAATTGTTTTTCTATTTAAGAGACACGGATGTTGCATTAACCTCCATTTTATTACTTTCATGTTCTTTCGAATTATATGTATCCACAGGATTAATTTGGAAACCAGTAGGGAAGTTGAGTCTAAGCTGAATATAAACTGATGCGTCCATAAATTCGCTCGCTCTTTATAGTTATAGCTTCACTAAGAGAAATGTATCATCAATTTCATACTTTCTTTTTTGTTATTTCTTTTGATAGAGAGATATGGATCCATGACGCACCTAATTCGGTACATCAAGCATATTCTCTTTCACAGTAACGGCATCACCTATCAACTTCATTGAGTTTGCCATCACAGAACTCAACAATTAGACCTACTTGTTCAACCATTCAAAGAACTTGGAGATCTGACTACGAGAAGATGACTATTTAATGCAAGATTTCTCTCTTATTACTATTGCAAGAACTTTCCTCCATGTAGTGATTACTTAAATGTTTTCAGCTGCTATTGTTGGAGCAGTGGGCTTTAGATAAGCTTGCCCTTTTGTTTCCATTTGTTTCTTTTTCATTTTCCTTTTATTGTCAAGCCAGCTGAGGGATTAACCCGGTCTCTCATGTATGGATGCAAAGTAAGTTTGAAAAGTATCATCACTTTGACTTAAATTTCAAGTCCACAGTAAATTAGTTGCACCTCTTCTTATTGACTCACCCTTTTTCATTTCTGAAGGAAAGTTAATTCTTGTTGAGATGCTAGTATATCTTTTTGACGTAGAGGGCCATATTTGTATGATTGGTAGGTCAAGATCGTGTCTTGAACAGGAGTAAGTTGTGTACATACATGCTGCTAATCTCTTTGCGCTTGGTGCATGAATTACCTTGAATAGTTTGATGCATGTTCCTAATCTTTTGAATAGTCTCAATGTATATCGAGAAATCCACAGATGTATGCTTGCTTCATTTTTGTTGAAATGTTGCGCTTGTCTTCGTCCTTGAGGAAATGTAAATGATGTCATCCTTGCTCTACTTTTACGCTTCATTCGGTCAATCATATTAACCTTTCTGTTGCTGCCAAAAATATTGAATAGCTTGCTTTTGTTTATTATACCTGGCAGTTTTCATTTTATTCCATACCTGTGTCACCTCTCTGTTTATGATCTATGGTGCTTTTTTCGGGTTTCATCTTGTCAAATTCCCAAGTTCTGTTATGTGACTCTCTGATTAGCCATCAAGCTATTTCTCATTCATACTGGGAATTATGTTTTGTCCAACATTAGGTACATGGGAATTTGAACCAGTGTTTAACATTTTTGGTTGGTTGATGCTCACTTCAGGTTGCGTTGCAGCATGGCGATGACTCCGTGTTAATGAAAATTGATTCAGAGCGAAGGTTTGAATCTTTTTTTCCCCCTTTTCACTTGTTTTTGATTGTTCTCACATTTTATTTGTACGGCAGATATTAATTTGGAGTTATTGTGTATGCCGGTTAGGTTCTCTGCAGCTGATTTAGTTGGAGTGAAAGAGCCATTGCCAGAGAATGAGGACACTGGTGAGATGGCATCTCAGGACCCTAAGGACAATGGTGGTGGGGAGGGCAACGATGACGGGGATGATGATGAGGGAGAAGATGACAGTGATGATGATATGGAGGGGTCTGATGATGATTATAGCGAGGCTGACAGTGATGAGGAAAGCGATGAAGACGATGACAACGAGGACGAAGATGATGAAGAGGAGGACGAGGACGAGGACGAGGACGAGGACGAAGATGAAGACGACGATGATGAGGAGGATGATGCGCAATCTCAGCCACCTTCCAAAAAGAAGAAGTGAACAATTATGCATACCCTGTTGTCCAAACTGGTTAATTGTTGTTCAGACAGATTTTTTCCTTTTTTCAAAAGGATTTGACCTGGAATAAAGAAGTAAAGCTGATTATTTGCGCAGGTCCCAGAAATTATATACATGGATTTATCTGAGATATCTCCAGTTGTTCTTTACCTTTTTGACCAACCATTCACGCGGTTCTTTCTTTTCATAAAGTAGACTTGCATATACATTCCCCAGTCTCCATCTAATGACGATCGTCCTTTATCTATGTTTGACCATGGAATTTGATAAATTACCATCATGACCATTTAACATAAAAGTTTTCTAGCTTGGCTTTCATTTTCGTAAGATGTCGTTCCACGAAAATGACTATTCTGGAAAATTTTCAAGTACTTGTGCGTATGATTTGACACTAAAGAAGTTGGGTGATGCGCGGTGGTGGCAAGAAATGAACACCACAGATGGGCCCTAGCATTCATACTCTTGATGATGCTCATTCTTATGTTTAACTAGAAGGGTTTCTGACAAATTCGAATTGCTTCCGTCGACCTCTCATGCCCAAAGGACCATCATGGATAAGGAAAGAACGAAAATGACATCAAGAACAGTACACGCTCAAACAATGCAGAAATGAGAATGCCACCAAGAGTAGTAAGAAGGTGCCAACCCAATAAACAAACAAAAATTGCAGCATTAACTTGTAGCTATACGAATCTGTTTCTGGATTGCATCAACCCATGTCCATACATGAGAGAGGAGCAAAATCTAGAGACAAAATATTTGTTGTTTTGTCCAATATTACATTCTAAGGGAGCAGATTTTATTTCAATATACATCTTTCCTATTTGCTTATTCCCCACTCTCGGCACAAGCAGAGAGAGAAATGAAGCGCCATCTCTTCCTGGTTCATGTTTGCTATTCCCATGGGAACCTCGACGGGTGGCATTTGGGTGTAGCATATTTTCCAGAGCAGGATGACATGTACCGCCCCTCAGTCAACTGGTACTTCGACCTCCATTTTTAGTTCGGAGTTTCCAAAAACCTGAATCATGTCAAAGAGAAGTGATATATTGGTGATGACAGAGATCAAATGCAACACGAAAAAATAGAAGAGCATCAAAGTTTAGTTCAAAGTTTGTCAAGCATGGATCAGCTGACGTGCTAAGAATATCCATGCTTAAGCCATCATAAAGAAGATAAAGATACAGGAAAGGATTCCCAGTATGATGAGCAATTGGGCAATAATGTTCGACCGCTCATTTGTCCATCATGGGGCAGGTAAGTACATCACGATATGCAATACCATATCTTGATCATTAGAAGGCACAAAACCATGAGTCGATGCAATCAATTTGAAATTGGATATGCATTCTTACAGACTTCAATACACAATTAAGGATATTTCATTAGGATTGCATCAAAATTGCAAGCATCACTTCTATGAAGATGGTACGGGAGAAACTATGCAAAAAATACTCTTTTTTCGAGAAAAATAGAGTATCCTAGAACTTCCACCGTTCTTTGAGTTAACTCCAGTGATGACAGACAAGACTCAATTATTTGCTTTGAGAAAAATCATGCATACAATATTATGACATTAAATTATCATGTAGAAACAACTTAGCCGTATCTCAATCCATTTCTATGATGATTTTATCTTCTTTAGAATGGAAGGGGTCAAAACTTATCACTGGTCCATAGTACTATAATGATCAATGCGAAGCCACACTATCAATTGGTTGTTTCTAGCATTAACCTTTAACATCAGTATTAAAAGGAGCTACTCATACCTTAACGAAGTCATCCAACAATAAATAGGATTCCCTTGTGTAACCAGCTTCCTTCAACACTTGAACCAAGACTTGCTATAGAAAATGTTTAAGGCACCAATTAGCTCAAAAGTACACAAGCAAGTAGATGAGAGCCATAAAGCCATCAACCTTACAAAAGAATAAGCAAGATGCACTATAAAATGTTGCTTTGGACACTATCCAAATCCACAGGAACAATCACAAATGAGAAGTGGACATGTCAGGTTTGACCAACACATCTATACCATATTGGAGGATGCCTAAATACAAGATAACAATGTCCTATACAAAATCTTGTCATAGATAGACTGACAATGTTGAAGTGAGAACCTCCAGTCCATTGGTAAGTACCTCTCTTTGTTCATCTGACATAAATGGACCCGATAAATCCCGCAAAACTTCCAAAATGTCATTGAAAGACACCTTTCCATTACAGTCCGAATCGTACACCTTGAAAATCACTGCAGGAAGGGAAAATTCACAACATGAGAGAGAGAGAGAGAGAGAGAGAGAGAGAGAGAGAGATATTATGGATTTACAATACGATACTAGAACTGATTACAGATTTACAATACAATACTAGAACTGATAATATAATTTCAACCACAGACAATGCGGAGCAAATAGATGCTCTCAACCACCTGATTCGTTTCCTTATGCGGGTTCAAAACAGTTCGATTCTAATTGAACTCATTTACTGGTCTCGCCTCCAATTGGTTTCATTATTCCCACATCTAAAGAATTATACTTCCATGATTCAGTATCTCTAACTTACGAGGCACACCATTGCTGGTTTCCAACTTTTAGATTACTCAAATCTGAATATAATGCTAAGAGCTGCTTAAATAAGCCAATCAATATCTTTTACATGGATACCAACACCACCTTGCTTCTCATCTTCTATGATTTTCAAAGAGTAGGGAAGTTTTTTCACAAATTAAACTGGTCCGACAAAGCTCCATCCAGAACAAAGTGTCGAAAGATGACAACTTTCACACAGGGTCACAATCTGAGTAAGCTCACATTCAATCTTCTGCTGTTTGCTAGCTTTGGCACTAAAAGCGGACAAGAATGCCACAAAATCCTTAAAATTCAAGCCATCCACCATCTTAAGCAGCCTCTGTGTCAATAAAAAAAGAACGCATTATGAGCATCCCACTCAGAAATGAAATCTAACGCGTCTCCTCATAGAAACAATTATAGACACCACCTGAGAAAGTGGATTCATCGCAAACTCCGGCACCGATAAGAATTCATCCGCCGAGATAAACCCTTTTGCATTCCGGTCGAGTTGGCAAAATCTCTCGTACAACGACACAATCTCTTGCTGGGAAACTGAACCAACACCAAAAACAACATCGGTCGATGAATCCCGATTAATTAGAAAAGAACCAACTGAAGACGGACAAAACCATAATAGAAAGAGAAACTCACAAAGATTATTACAGCGGTCTTGAACTTCTTCAATATCATACTGCGTCAGCATGGACGACGCATTCCCCATTGAATCCTCCGACGACAACAAAGCACCTGAACGACCCAGACGATGAACATCGATAAATTCCTCAAACTATCAAGACCCATCAACCAAATCTCAATACTACAATTCACGCCCTGTTTGATCGCCGAGCAACTCTTTCATTTGTCTATAACTGATCGCGCACGGCGAGCTTCAGTAGACAAAGCATTAGCGACAACAAGAAGCCAAAACTGCTCGAAATCTCCAGGGCACGTTAGAAACGAAATTCCCCAGGATTTCCTCGCACCGAAAAGCGCGGAAAAAGGGAAAGACGAGAGATGGGAAGAGAGACGAAAGGCAGACCTGACAATCTAAGCCAAAGAGGGAAGACAGCGTGGGAGCGAATGCTGGGGGAGATGACGAATTATAGCGAGCCGATCTCACCTTGTCATCATCGAAAGCATTTTCCGAGCGACGCTGTCGGATGTAGGATCCACCGAAGCAACCTATGCACTTCTTGTTTATTAAAATCAATTTCTTTTGCTAAAATTCTCTTTTTTGTTGCACTTATTAATTACACGATGATAACGCCGACATGGGCCGCCTGGAAGCGAATCGGAGGTTGGCCCAGAAAAAGGTCGAATGGGCTTGCTCCTGTTTTCTCTCTTTGTTCCGCCCCGACTCCTGTAAACGAATTGGAACCTCGACCAAGCCTGCTAAGCGCGCGGAACCGGGCTTCGATTCCAAGATTTTCGAACTGCGAATCTGACCGATTCATTTGAAAAGCAGTTCCGTCGCTTGCGGTCGCCGTACCCTTTAGTACAAAAGCAATGAAATTTCCGTCTCCAAGCGAATCTAGCCAAGAGTCACAAGCGCGGGACTCGATCCAACACGAAAACTACCGGATGATTGCCAAGACAATGGAATAGGAGGACCCAGAATTCGGTGCTTTCGTTGCGATGATGATAGACCCAGAAGCAAGAAGACTCTTTAACAATTTATGACTACGATGGGCGAAATCAGCTAAATTTCTCCGGCAGGGCAGGGCATGTTCGTCTTCTGGCGAGCGAGAATGGAAAGTGATGAGAAGGCCTGAAGATATGGGAGGGGAGATCTCTGGGTCGGACACAAGAACGAGAGAGAGAGAGAGAGAGAGAGAGAGAGAGCCAGAGAAGCGAATGCTCCGTTGCGAGAGATGTTTGAGGGAGGGAGAGAGAGAGACAGAGAGAGGACGAGGTACGAAATTAGCCGCTTCGTTTTAAGCTCTAACAATCACCTGCCTAGCGCCTACACCATTGAAAATTCGACCAAAATGAGAAGGACCCAATGCAATCTCAGGCCCCTACAGACCACGTATTCAGCGAGACAACTGATAGGGAACAATGTACTTGAGAGAGAGAGAGAGAGAGAGAGAGAGAGAGAGAGAGGATGAACATAGCCTTACTTGGCGACTGATCGGCGATGATCTTCACCGCCGGAGATGGCAGCGGCGAATGCGGTAGGGGCGGCGGATGAGATTGGATCCGTGCTGAATGGAGCGTCTTGAGACTGGAAGTCGCGAGAGTCACGGAGACTGAGGCTAAAGAGTGGTGAGGCGAAGAACTGAAGGAGAATTAAAGAAGAATATGGCCGTGCGTGAGAAGTGAGAACAGAAATGATCCGCAAACGTTATCCAACGTTCAATACGGTCCTGGACGTTTAATTTAATTAATGTGGTCTCTGAATTTTAGTATAATAAGTAATGTTGCCCTTGAATTTTAACATTGTTTAAGGTAGTCTTTGGACTTTTAGTATATGTTCAATTTAGTTCTGAACTATATTCAATGACTAAATTGAGTATTTTCAAGGACTAAATTGAATATGAACTAAAAGTCCATGGATCATATTAAACAATTTTAAAGTTGGGACGATAATGCATGTTAAGTTAAAGTTGAAAGACCATGCTTATTAAATTAAAAGTTCAAGGACTACATTGCATATTTGGTTAAAGTTCATGGACTATTTATGCCATTTTCCCTTTAATTATAAGTGGGTTAAGTGGGTTGTAATGGACCCGTAGGGTCTCTTTATTTTGTAAATCCTTCATGCTGACCTGCGAAATTTAGTACTGCCCATTTAAATAATTTTGCGTTATTAAATAGATTTTGGACCATAGGTCTACCATGAGAACGCACTTGGTCCTATAAGGGATAATGACACATACAACCCTTGAACTTTGACCCAATATGCAATATAGTTCATGAACTTTAATTTGTTCAATGTAGTCCTTAAACTTTAGCCTAATATTCAATGTGGCCCATAAACTTTTAATTTGTTTAATGTAGTCCCTGGACTTTTGGTACATGTTCAATTTAGTCCCTGAACTATATGAAAATATTCAATGTAGTCCTCGAATTTGAATTAATTGAAGGATTACATTAAACATCAGGGACTAAATTGAAGATGTACAAAAAATGCATGGACGGCATTCAACAAACTAAAAATTTAGGGATCATATTAGATTAAAGTTTAGGGATTACATTGAACAAATTAAAAGCTCAGGGACTATATTGCACATTGAGCAAAAGTTCATGCACTGTTTATGTCATTTTCCCGTCCTGTAATATGTTCGAACATCCTCTTAGTAATTTAAACAGAATTTAATAAAGCTTATTTTTTGCCTGCCGAGATTAAAATAGTATCATTTTAAATGAAGTTTCGAAGAATACAATAGCATGTCCACCACAAAGAAAGAAATCAGCCAGCGAGTGACAATTTGATGAGTACCCCAGTCATAAATATACACGATCTTCATCTTCCAAAAAGAAAGAAAGTTTATCATCCCCCAGCCATCAGGAAATTGAGATGGAAAGCATGAACTTGCACTCGTGTCTACCGAGTGATGAAGCCGTAAGCAGTAGTCTCAAGAAATTGAACGAGAGAAGAAAACGGCCGCAACAATGATACCCAAATGATGAATTTAGTGTCTCAGATAGTCGGATGTACCTGACCTTTTGCATCCAGAAAGTACATTGAGAAAGAGTTGTGTGAATTGGGTAGTAGTACAAAACTATCTCTAGAAATGCTTTTTATCGAATGAATGGTATCGTGTTGTGTAACGTGATATCTCGTGTAAACTTTCCCGTACAAAAACAAGTTTAGCTGTTTTAAAGACGATCAAAGATGGATTGCTCACGTGGAGTCTCGAAGATTCTCTGCAAAGAATACCGTCCCGAGCGTCCCTGACTCCGAGAGATTACAGTGAATTGACAACTGAAACACTTTCACACTTCTAAAGATAGGAAATGCTTGTCTTTTTACTATCTTATTCTTTTATCTATAATCCTGGATTCAAACCTCCACTTGCTGCATTACACAGATTCGGCATAATATTCAACGAGTACCTGCTGATAAGCATGTACAATTTAAAAAAGGAAAGTAGTCCAGAAATGACAGCTGAACAACAATCTGTTGTGGTCGATGATGCCCTCCTAACAAAACAATAAATCAAAGACGTTTCACGCTTGAGGCAATAGCACTCGTCGCCGACGACGCCCCAAGATACCACGTCGCTTTCATGGTCATCAGCTTCCACCATGAAAGGCACCTCCATAGAAAAATCCACGAGGAAGTTGGGCGGATCATACAAGTCAGCGACGAAGACACTCGTTCATGAGAGCCACTCATGCCATTCAAGAATGTTCTGTTACCTCATGCCTTGGTAGCGCGGGTACCATCGATTACCATGAGGTTTCATACCCGCTACAAAATGTTTGGTCTGAATCATAGGTACTCCGCATCACTGGCGACCTAAAGTTGAGCTTGGCCGTCACTGCAGCCCCATCAAGATCCCATCGGTCAGGATGGTTCTTCGCAAGATCCCATCGGTCATGATGTTTCTTTGCACAAGATATACTGTAGCTAGTAATATGGTCTGAGCCATTCGAAGGAACGCTTAAGATGTGAATCGAACTTGTAACATCATGGAAGACAAATAGCCGCTTTCTCACCAGGCCAACCACTTTGGGAGAAAGACTCGTGTCTGTTCACGAGAAAGTTATCCTAACCAAGCTTCAAAAATTAAAGATGAAAAGTTGAGTGAATTATCGAGCGTAGAAGATATAGTTTCCCCCTTCAAAATGAGCATGGGTGGTCATGGTTTGATCCGTGCAGAATTACTCTCAAGATATCGACAAAATTCGATTGTGCGGGTATATGTAAGTGGCCATTTCTATGTCTTTGTCGATCAGAGCAGCCTTCAATAATCAGACTCATGATCACTTACTCTCGTTAGCCTCCCTCCCTCCCTCTCTCTCTCTCTCTCTTCGATAGCCACAGAATTCCTTGTATATGCAATCCAATTATTGCTCTGTATCATACAATTCAACTGTTGTGACAGTATAAGTAAGAAATAATTCAAATAAGTATATAAACGATAAGAGTTCAGCACCAGCAACTATCAAAGTGCTTCTCTTGGTCATTCTTCCAGTTAAACAAAGACCCGAATCGAGCTCTGGAGACATACAAAACATGGCTGGAGCTGCTGACTCACTCCCGCCTGCGGAGGTCTTGCTTTCCAAACGTGTGCAAGAAATGGTGATCAACCAAGAAGAGCCGCCCCATCTCTACATCTGCAGGAAAAGTGGTGAAGCGGCTGGCGAAGAGCAAGAAGAAGGAGATGTTTCTTCTGATCCGCTATCTCAAATTCCTCTGATAGACCTTTCCATCCTCTCATCATCATCATCTCCATCGTCCGAACACGATGGAGAGCTACAGAGGCTCAGATTAGCACTTTCCTCATGGGGCTGCTTCCTGGTCTGATTGAAAATCTTTCTCGTTTTCCTTTTCAGAGCAGATCTCTGACCTTTTTGGCTTTAGTTTCATTCAACTAGATGTTTCCTGATGCAAAAAGAAAAGAAATGTTTAGCTTGATGCAACAAGGAGATTCAGTTAACGCGTTCGCTACTCCAAACTCATTTATCTATTTTAATGATTATGTATTTGCAGGCAACAGGCCATGGAATCCCAAGTTCTTTCCTGGATGAAATAGTTCGAGTCTCCCGAGAATTTTTCGAACAACCGATGGAAGAGAAGAGGAAATATGAGAAAGGAGTGGAGGAGTTTGAAGGGTATGGTGCTGATCCTGTTCCTGCTAAAGGCCAGCCCTTGGACTGGTCCGACCGGCTTTTCCTCGATGTATATCCAGAGGATCAGAGGAAGCTGAAATTCTGGCCAGAAAATCCATCTTTCAGGTTTTCCAACATGCCTCTCCCGTGCTATTGAACGTCTCTCTCTCTCTCTCTCTGACACTTCCTACATGTCCATCCAACTCTTACGTCACATGTGGATAGTCTTGATCTCCCTTATCTTCGAATTCTTCTTGATATTTGTGTAATGGTGGGTATGCTAATGATTCACAAAATTGATATACCGCATCCAACATTATCTTATCGATACAGCAATACCTGCAAAAGTTATCCTTATCGACAGTGTATGATTAAAGACATGTACACATTCGAAGTCTAGACAGAGAGAAGTGTACTGTGGGGACCATCTATGGAGATAAGATAACTGTTCGTCTGGGAGAGCGAATTTGCTATCGAATTATGGCTTAAATCTCTCCAGATTTAAAATTTAATAGACATAACTACAGTCAAAAGATCACATGAACAATCAAAATGCTGTGGCCTTGACCCTTCTCATGTTCTAGCTTCAATGTAAGTTGCAGTCATTGAAGCCACAAAGAAATCTTTCTTTCTCAAACGATTGGCCAAATAAAATGCAGAGATGTTCTGCAAGAGTACACCGTGAAGATGAGGATGATGACAGAAGCCGTTTCAAAGGGCATGGCAAAGTCACTGGACTTACAAGAGGACTGCTTCCTAAATCAGTTTGGCGAAAAAGCGCCTCTTCAGGCGAGATTCAATTACTATTCCAGGTGTCGGAGACCCGATCTCGTCCTCGGCTTGAAACCGCATGCAGATGGATCAGGGTATACCATAATCTTGCAAGATGTTGAAGGTCTTCAGGTTCTCAAAGGCGACAAGTGGTTCACAGTACCAACCATGTCTGGTGCTCTTCTTGTCCTCATGGCTGATCAAATGGAGGTACATTGATAAATCAATATTCAGAGTCATTTTGCAAGTTATTTGCGCACTTCCAAAATACAATGTCGCTTTTTTCATGCTACACCTAATTTCATTCTGTTCATGACTATTATATTATGTATGATTAACAGATAATGACCAATGGAGTGTTCAAGAGTCCAGTGCACAGGGTGCTCAGCAGTTCACAGAGAGACAGAATCTCTGTGGCTGTTTTCTACACACCAGAAGCCAACAAAGAGATAGGACCGGAAGAGGATTTGATCAGTGAGGAAAGACCAAAAGCTTACAAGACAGTGAAAGACTACGCCAAAGTGCACTGGGACTACTACCAACAAGGCTTGAGAGCCATTCATTTAGCTAAAGTTTAGAAGCTCTTGCAGCTTTCTTGATCAGCTCTACTTAAATACCTGAAGTACCTGAACAATGTTGAATTGTCGAGGTGTGACTCTGTTAGGTCCCAAAACTTTTGAGTTCAGAATGGCTTGTGACTGAACCGCTTGCCTTGATGTATAAGCTCCTGCTCTTTGTAAAGCTGCCAAAGAACTCTGTCCCTTGCTTTCTTAAACCATCCCAGAATATCTCTCGCCACTTCAATAAAGATTACAGTTAAGTCAGCATTGAATGAGTGTAGAATGGAATGGTTCCATACTCTACCGGACTCACATCCTTAACTGATGCTCTTGCTCAGCATTATTTTGATGTGTGGTCCAATTCTGGTTTTTTGTTTTAGGTTTAAACATTTCAAATGGTGCCAATATCAAAACCGTATCAATTAAAATACACAAGAAACTGAATAGACTAGGCTTTCAAGAAGCAAATTCTGAAAATGCCAGAGACATCTTTTATGTGGTGTCCAAAGAGAAGTTCTTTAGATGTTGCGACCTGATCAAGTCGCATGTTGATTTTAGTTTCAACGGGGCTTTGCTCATGCCAAAAGAAAACAACTTCAAGAATATTAAAACATAAACTGTTAAAAACCATTTCTTATATTTACCTCTGCAAAATCAAATAAAAAAAAAGAGCTTTCTCAACACAAAAGATATAAATGATCAAAATAAGGCTACGCATGCAACATAACTAGTCAGAAATGCGTTCTGTAGGTAAGGCAAAAAAGTACCCGAATGATGTTTGTTGCCAAATGCAAGAAATTTGGAGATTTAACAAAATACCGGCAGTGATACATTCAACCAGCATTCTGCCAATTTGTCGAGTTCTTTAACATCTAACCGTCCAAACTATCATCACAATCCACCAAAATCTAAGCTTGCTAAGCTACCAGTTTGAAAACCCCACAATGTGGGATTTTTGAGGAGGTGCAGTCAAAAGTTGATTGCATATAATGCTAGGCTGCTAGAAAAGGAGGACCTCAGAAAATCTTGAAAAGAAGGCCGCCATGAGTGGCAAAGAAGGGCGCAAACATGACCGACTCCACTGCCATAAGCTTGATGAGGATGTTCAGAGATGGGCCTGAGATATCTTTAAGAGGGTCGCCAATGGTATCTCCGATAACAGCTGCCTTGTGTGGCTCCGACCCCTTTGGACTGACAGTCCTTGCATGCTCAGAAGCACCGGCCTAACGTAAAGAGCACATTACAAAACACCTTTTTAAAAAAAGAATACACAGTCCTGTAGATATTAGAGTGTATTCAGAAAATTGGACAGATGTAGCCAGTATATTGAGGTACCTCGATATACTGCTTGGCATTGTCCCACGCTATCTGTGACGAGAAAATGACATCATCAGCATATCTCTAACAGACTCTGCTCTTGAAGATTTTCCTTATTCTTTTTTCAAGAAATGAACAGGCATCCTAAAAAAAATCACCTGAAGACCAGAAACAAGAGAGCCAGCAAGAACACCGGACAAAGTTTCCACACCAAGAATCATCCCTACAATGAGTGGGGTGAGCATGATGAGGGCACCGGGTGGAATCATCTCTCTGATTGACGCATCAGCAGAGATTTTGACGCAAGTAGCATAGTCAGGTTTTGCACGGCCATCCATGAGGCCAGGGATGGTGTTGAACTGTCTGCGAACCTCCTCAACCATCTTCAGCGCTGCGCTTCCAACACTCTTCATGGTCATGGCAGAAACCATTAAGGAAGCATCGCACCCACGATGAGACCAATGAAAACCTTTGGGGTCAAGACATCAACAGTAGAAATTGCTGCACGGCTCACAAAAGCTCCAAACAGGGCCAGAGACACAAGAGCTGCCGATCCAATGGCAAATCCCTTCAAATATAGATAATTAAGTCATATTAGTCCAACAATTGGCAAAATTTGACAGCAATTTTACTTTTTGCCCCTTTTCCAGAAGCAAAAGAGTGGCTAAGCATTGAAATCAGAAAGGAAACACCACGAAAGAAATGGTACTATTGTTATACTTTTCCAATTGCAGCAATTGTGTTCCCAGCAGTATCGAGCGCATCGGTTCTCTCACGAATACGTTGACTCACTCCAGCCATCTCGGCAATACCTCCAGCACTGTCGCTGATAGGACCATAAGCATTGATGGCTAATCCAGTAGCAATGGTACTCAGCATTCCCAGAGCAGCCACTGCAATACCGTACATTGCAGCAAAACTGAAACTAACATAAATGCTTATTGCAATCGCAAAAATCGGAATAATAACTGATTTATATCCCAAGGCAAGACCGAAGATAACATTGGCAGCAGCTCCAGTTCTGTAGGAATCAGCAACATCTTGCACAGGACTGCAAAATAATTATTGGCAATCAGTGTTTTTCCGTTAAGAAGAAACCAACTGTACCATTCTCGCTTATACCTATAGGCATTGCTGGTGAAATATTCAGTATCAAACCCAATTATCGGTCCAGCCCAAAGGCCAACACTGACGCACAAGAATAGCTGCCTGCAAAGCCACAACATCAGAGCAACTCCCTCAACCTCAGCATTCCTGGGAGCAATGAAGACTTACAGCTCAGCTATGGGACAACCACGGTAGTAATTCATGTCACATGAAATTTAAAGTTTACATCTTATTCCATCAACTCAAGATACAAACTAATTATGGAATCACAAAACCATGGAACAAGAAAGTCCACGATCCTTGATAGTTAGTTGAGTAGCTAAAGCGTGAGAGGAAGAAAGGATAACTACAGGATACCCAAACAGAGGTGCCTCCAGAACCTCAAACAGGAGCAAGACACAACACCAGAATCACAATCACTCGCTTCCTTAAAGTGCCAGTATAAAAATAACAACGTAAGAATGGATGATGCAGCACATTTCAAGCATTAAGTATAAAATGATAAAAAAAAGCTTACAAATTATTCACAACTTTCTGTTCCCCAAAGTTGAAAATCGTGAAAGATGATGGAAGTGCAATCCAAGTGACTATAGCAATTCCCACAGTCATCAAGGCAGTCGAGATGATGAGTTGCCTCTTCAATGCTGGCTCAATTTCTTTCAGACTTAATTTCACAAAAGTAGGTGGCAAAAATGTCATCACCAATTAGACAAGGATGCCTACAGAACTATTTAACAGGGGATAATACATTGCAGTAAAATCGTGGTTAATCCCAAAAGAGGAGATGGACGCAACAACAAGTGCAGCACAGGAGGATTCAGCATATGAGCCAAAAAGATCAGACCCCATTCCAGCAATATCGCCAACGTTATCACCAACATTTTCAGCAATTACCTACATAAAAAAATTGCTTCACTTTACAATTTTAGAACTGGATCTGGAACGCAAACTTCTATATAGACCTAGACATGACAAACAGACTGATAGACCTACCAGAACCCAAATAAGTGATATCACTTATATCTGGGCTTCTTGGATCATCTTCGGGTATGTTTCTCTCAACCTTCCCAACAAGATCAGCACCAACATTGGCAGCCTTGGTGTAAATGTCACCACCAACTCTACCAAATAGAGCCATGGAAGATCCACCAAGACCGTAGCTAGTAATAGCCTCAAAAAGACCTCCCCAATCATCGCCATAATACAACTTGAAGAGATTGATGGTGACAAGAAGGACCAAAAGACCATTGGAAGCAAGTAGAAAGCCCATTACTGCACCAGACCTGAAAGGGGTAATAAAGGCTTTCCCAACACCTTTTCTTGCTTCCAAAGTCGTCCTTGCATTTAGAATAAGTCGTAATCTTCATTCCAAGGAAGCCAGATAGGATTGAGGTGAAAGCACCAAGCAAGAACGATACTGTACTGAAGATGGCTGTGTTTAGTGCAGGCTTGCACATCCTCGATGGGTCATGAGTGCAAGGTTGGCTCTTAGTACTGAAGCCCTCAACAGAACCAAGAAACAGGAAGATCAAAATTGCAAAGGCAATCATGAAAACTCCAACATACAGATACTCGGTAAAAAGAAAAGATGTAGCACCTATAACATCCACATGCCCAAAAGTTTATCATTTTTCAGTTGCATATGCTTAGAAATGTCCTTTTAATGATCAAGTTGATAATACCAATGTATCTCCATCAAAAAAGAGGAAAAGGCAGGACAGCAGAGATGGAGAAGACAAACAAAGATCTAAAAGCATGACAAATGCGTTGATTAGAATGGCTACCTCCCACATAATAACTGCTCATAGTGATCATTGTGGATTTATGCCATCGCTGCGTCAAAAAACGTATACAAGAATTCTTTGTCATTTCTTCCTGGCACAATGAATTGCAGAAGCTTTGAAAGACGCTCGCAAAATTCTCAAACAACAACAAATAATGGTAAGGACTATACAGAACATTTTTTGGCATTGGAAAGGACTATAAAGTATAAGTACCAAGATTTTTTGCAGATCCCGCTACATTGTTGCACAATTTTCTCCTATGTAACTGTGAAGAAAAATGGATCAACTATGAAGGCACTTTCTTCATGTTGTAAATGTAGACAATACTTTAAACACCAAAAAAGCCGAAATGCAGCAAAGTCTAAAAGCTAAGTAAGCAATACCTCAAGAATTCTTCAAAGTAGATTGTACACAGGCAGATCAGATAAGATGTGATTTCTCCTTACAGAAATTTAACTCTTACAATGGCCTTAACCTATCTTGGTGTACCAACCGTGGCTTTCCATTTTGCTTCATTTCAAAGGTAAGAGCCACGTATTACACACTGGATTTTGATTTAAAGCATGTGAAGCGACTAACACTTTAGGCTTACTTCATTTTAGCCCGAAATCTGCATAGCTTTCTTGTTTGGAGATCAGCCCCTTCTGTATTGTAGTTTAGACTGTTCAAACAAGAAATTTGTCAAGAGCAGCAATTACATCCTCGAAAGCATGTATAGTGCACATTGTATACGCATGGTCGCCACTTTTCTCGTGATAAAGACCACCCATGTTTGATGTGAAATATACGCATCTTCAAAGCTAGGAGGTGAGTCGACATCCCATGCACATCAACACATTCCATAATTTTGAGAGGGGAAACACCCTAATGGTTTGTTTTATAAAGATCGTTCTGCTTATGCAACAAACTTTACATAGACGACTTAGAGAATTCTAATGAGACTATTTTGACAATTTTGCTAAGAAGGGAATCAAAGTTAAACACAGTCATCAAGGTGGCTTCCAACCAAGTTGGTGAGCTGATTGAGTTTGGAAAATGACTAAGTTGTAGTTGAAGCCATTTCCTGAACCAAGAAATAGGACCTCTAGAATTGCCGTAGCATTTCCTTGGAATTCACGTGCAAGTCACGCGCATTCAGTTCTACAGAGACAAGAACGACTTCGTAAGACGAAAATGATGAACGCCAGCCCATTTTTCTATGCCCAGAAGAAATAAATAAAAAGGGCTACACTCCACCGCTTGGCGCTTGCTACGTCGTTCCATTTGCTTTTCAAAGAAGGGACGACAAAAATATTCAACACTATCCTTATCTTATGTATAAAAAAAATGAAAACCTCAAAAATCATGTTTTCTGCAGCTTGAGCGGCCCCAAAAACCCTAACGAAAACTCTCCGAGGCTGTAAAAGCCCCGTCGGTCGCTAAAAGGTGTTAAAGACTGAAACTTTTTGTTTCGCCCATATCATTTGTTCACCTCAAAGTCTCGATCATTTTCGAATTAGAACACAATCTGAGTTAGTCTAAAAGAACACCCACAAGAACACACTTCCTTCTTTTACGCTTCCATCGTTCAAGAAACCAAACATAAGCTGAGAGTCTCGACTCAAACAGAGGACAGAAACTATAAGCTTCAGAAACTTTTTAGAGCAGAGCACTAAAAATTTCAACTTTCAATGTTAACAAGAGAATAGAAAACGCACGACCAGAGAATCTCAAAAGTGGCTAGAAGATGAAATAAAAAAAGAACGGCACGTAAAACCAGACAGCAAGAACTTGACCGAGCTAGAAAAACAAAGAAGACCTGTTGGAAATTTGGGACAAATTGATGGGTGAATGAATGAGAAATTGATGCTCAAAGAACACCCTTGAGTTGGAAGTGGGAAGTGAAAAGCACTAGTCCCACATGGAAAAGGAAGAAGGCTATGGAGTGGTTTATATATAGTTACACTTATTTGAAGTGGTAACTATTGTAGCACAAACTCTCTGCCTCGCGCGCAGGCGCAGGGGGGTGCAAATCCGATGCCCGACAAGCTGAAACTTGGGCACGAGCGCGCATCCTGCCGTACACGATTACAGGACCGAAAAGCGGGCCTCGCGACAAGCCCAATTTTGCTAGCCTTCTGATTAAATTTTCTTTTTCCAACTCAAACTGTTACGAAATTGATTTTTGTAACGGCGGAATTAGGAATTAATCCCAGACGCGAATTGATTTTGTAACGGCAGATTTAATTGGCCGTTATTATTCCCGAACAGCTCTCCCCTCAGTTCTATTTTATCGAAATCATTCTTTCATTTCTCCGCTCTGCAGCTTCAGAAAAACGTTCCCTGCTTTTTCCTTCTGAAAAACGTTCGCTGTTTTTTCCTTCTGAAAAACGTTCGCTGCTTTCCTTCTGAAAATCGTTCTGTGCTTCCTTCTTCTGGAAAATAGTTCTCTGCATTTGTATTGTCTTTCGATAGTGTTCATCTTCGAGAATTTGTTCAAGTTCGCTGAAGGCTTTGAAGTTCTGATTACTTCTTAGTCGTCTACCGTTGTATCCTGGGAGACAGACGTTCACGAAACCTCATACGCGTGCTGAAGGGAACGAATCTGTTTTAAGGAAACTGTGTTGAACACAGGCCTCGGTATTCGTTTGTATCGATTCCAACTTTGTTATTGCAATTTCGTTTCTTTGTGATTCTGTATTGTTTGTGATATTTATGCTAATGCCATTTTGAATTTGATCAACAATCTTAAAACAGATTCGCTATTTTAGAGAATTCAAATGGCTACTGGGAAAGAAGTCGTGGATGTGGCTGCTCGAAACGATGGTGTCGATGTGACTGCCAAAGACTCTGCCTATGCCACGGCTGTCCAGCTGCCTGGCTCATCCTCTGTTCATCCTGCTGTTTCTGTACACCATGGTGAAAAACCTGAAAAGTTCGACGGACTGAACTTTAAAAGGTGGCAGCAAAAGATGCTGTTTTATTTGACCACTTTGAATCTTGCGAGATTCTTGACCGAGGATGCTCCTAAATTATCCGAAGGAGAGACGGATAAGCAGGCCTTCAACGCTGTTGATGCCTGGAAGCACTCTGATTTCTTGTGCAGGAACTATGTCATGAATGGCTTACATGACTCATTGTACAATGTTTATTGTGCAAAAAGAACGGCAAAGGAGTTATGGGAAGCCTTGGACCGAAAATATAAAACAGAGGATGCCGGAGCAAAGAAATTTGTTGTCGGTCGATTCCTTGATTATAAAATGGTCGACTTTAAGACTGTCATCAGTCAAGTGCAAGAAATTCAAGTAATCTTGCATGAAATTCTGGCTGAAGGAATGATCTTGAGTGAAACCTTCCAAGTGGCTGCTATTATAGAAAAGCTACCTCCTGGGTGGAAGGATTTCAAGAACTATCTCAAGCACAAGCGGAAGGAAATGAACCTGGAAGAGCTGATTGTCAGACTTCGAATCGAAGAAGACAATAGAGGATTTGAACGCAAAGGGTTCAATCCTACTACAACCAAGGCAAATGTTGTGGAACTTAGACAAGGCCACAAGAACAAGAAAATTGTCAAGCCAAAGTTGGGACCAAAAGGAGGAGTTTCAAGGAAAATGCTTCAATTGTGGCAAGATGGGCCATAGATCTGTGGATTGCAGACTTCCAAAGAGGAAGAATTATGAGACAAATATGGTGAATGGCATCGCTCAAGACGTGTCAAACATAAACCTTTCTGCAGTGATTTCCGAAGTGAACTTGGTTGGGTCCAATCCGAAAGAATGGTGGATTGACACTGGTGCCACTAGGCACATATGCTCCAACAAGGATCTATTTACAAACCTTGAACCGATTAATGGGGAAAAGGTTTTTATGGGAAACTCTGCCTCTTCTGTTGTCGAAGGCCAAGGGAAGGTGTTGCTGAAGATGACCTCAGGAAAGGAGCTGACTCTAAACAATGTCCTCTATGTGCCAGAAATTCGAAAGAACTTGGTTTCTGGATCTCTGTTGAACAAGCATGGATTTCGTATGGTGTTTGAGTCTGATAAAGTTATTTTGTCTAAATCTGGGATGTATGTGGGGAAGGGATATGTAACTGATGGGCTTTTTAAGCTCAATGTGATGACAATTATCAATAAAGATAATAAGTCTTCTGTTTATTTGCTTGAGTCTTCCAATTTATGGCATGGTAGACTAGGACATGTTAATTATGATACATTGCGTAGATTAATTAACTTGGAACATATACCCTCATTCCAAATTGATTCAAAACATAAATGTGAAATTTGTGTTGAGGCAAAATTAACGAGATCATCATTTCAAACAATTGAAAGAAACACCGAACCCCTTGATGTCT
Organism: Syzygium jambos; assembly: GCA_031216235.1. Taxonomy (NCBI): domain Eukaryota; kingdom Viridiplantae; phylum Streptophyta; class Magnoliopsida; order Myrtales; family Myrtaceae; genus Syzygium; species Syzygium jambos. The sequence goes on from CM062225.1 coordinate 33,147,709, forward strand.
GCGATTTGAAATTCATTCAAACGAGAGGTGGTAATAAATATTTTATTACTTTTATCGATGATAACACCAAATATTGCTATGTGTATTTGCTTAAAAGCAAAGATGAAGCCTTAGAGAAATTTGTTCTCTATAAGAATGAAGTTGAAAATCAACTCAATAAGAAAATTAAAAGATTGAGAAGTGATAGAGGCGGCGAGTATGAAGTACCAATTGGTGAATTCTGTGCACAACACGGAATTATACATGAAGTGACCGCGCCTTACTCTCCTCAATCAAATGGTGTTGCTGAACGTAAAAATCGCACATTGAAAGAAATGATGAACGCGATATTACTAAATTCAGGTTTACCTCAAAATATGTGGGGAGAAGCTATTTTGTCAAGCAACTACCTTTTAAATAAGGTACCTTGAAAGAAAGAGGACAAAACCCCTTATGAATTATGGAAAGGTAGGAGACCATCCTACAAACATTTACGAGTGTGGGGGTGTCTTGCAAAAGTAGCAATTCCAACACCAAAGAAGACAAAGATAGGTCCTAAAACGGTGGACTGTATCTTTATAGGCTATGCACATAACAGTAATGCGTATCGATTTCTTGTGCATGAATCTAAAATTCCAGATATACACAAGAATACAATCATGGAATCAAGGAATGCATCATTCTTTGAAAATGTATTTCCTTATAAATCCAATGATGGATCAAGTTCTTCTAAACGAAAGAACGAAACTATGAATGAAGAAAGTCATGAAATTCATGATTCAGATCATGAACTTGAACTGAGACGCAGCAAAAGAGCAAGAGTGGAAAAATCTTTTGGAAATGATTTTCTAACTTATTTGTTAGAAAATGAACCACTAGATTATGCAGAAGCTATGAATTCTTCTGAGGGACCTCTATGGAAAGAAGCAATAAAAAGTGAAGTTGATTCTATTTTGCAGAATCATACTTGGGAACTAGTGAATCTTCCTCCTGGTTGTAAGCCTTTAAAGTCCAAATGGATTTTTAAAAGGAAAATGAAAGCAGATGGCTATGTTGATAAGTACAAAGCCAGACTTGTGATCAAAGGATACAAACAACGAGAAGGCTTAGATTACTTCGATACTTATTCTCCTGTGACGAGAATAACTTCCATTAGGATGATACTTGCAATCGCAGCACTGCGAAATCTCGAAGTACATCAAATGGATGTAAAAACAGCTTTCCTAAATGGTGATTTGGATGAAGAAATCTACATGGAACAACCTGAGGGTTTTATAGTTCCAGGACAAGAAAGGAAAGTCTGTAAATTGGTGAAGTCATTGTATGGCCTAAAACAAGCACCAAAGCAGTGGCATGAAAAGTTTGATAATGCAATGATTACCAATGGTTTTAAGATCAATGAATGCGATAAATGTGTCTACATTAAAGAGACAACAAATGGCTATGTCATTTTGTGTCTTTACGTAGATGACATACTAATTATTGGTAGTGATGATAAAATGATCAAATCTGCCAAGAATATGTTGAATTCAAGATTTGACATGAAAGATATGGGACCTACTGATATGATTTTAGGAATTAAAATCATAAGAACATCAGAAAGTCTTATTTTAAACCAGTCACACTATGTGGACAAGATTCTTGAAAAATTCAACATGAATGATTCTGGTATTGCTAGAACACCATTAGACAATAGTCTTCATCTATCCAAGAATAGGGGAGAGGGTATTTCTCAAGTAGAATACTCCAGAGTTATTGGAAGTCTAATGTACTTAATGAGTTGTACTAGACCAGATATTGCCTATACGGTTAGTAAATTGAGTAGATATACGAGCAATCCGAGTGCTGACCATTGGAAAGCAATAGTGAGAGTATTCAGATACTTACGATATACTCGGAATTATGGCATGCATTATACCAGATACCCAGCTGTTCTGGAAGGATATAGTGATGCAAATTGGATATCTGATATAAAAGACTCAAAATCTACTAGTGGATATGTATTCACACTAGCAGGAGCGGCCGTATCCTGGAAATCCTGTAAACAAACTGTTATAGCCAGATCCACAATGGAATCTGAATTTATAGCTTTAGATAAATGTGGTGAAGAGGCTGAATGGCTACGCCATTTCTTAGAGGATATTCCAAAATGGCAAAAACCTGTGCCACCAATAAGTATACATTGCGATAGTCAATCTGCAATTGGAAGAGCACAGAGTAATATATATAATGGTAAGTCTAGACATATACGTCGTAGACATAATACCATTAGACAACTGCTCTCAACAGGAATTATCTCAATTGACTACGTAAAGTCAAGGGATAATATTGCGGATCCGCTAACCAAAGGGTTAAATAGAGAGTTAGTTGAGAAATCGACAAGAGGAATGGGACTAAAGCCCATAAAAGAATAAGTTGGTATAAAGGAAACCCAACCTAGTTGACTGGAGATCCCAAGATCTAGGTTCAAAGGGACAACCTAGTTATACAAACTTAGTGATGTCACTGTGGGGGGTTATCCCTAAAACCATTCCTATGTAAAATATCAGTGATATTGTAAAGGGAAAGGATAGCAAATTTTGCTTTAATGATTCTTAAGTGGAGTAAATAAATTACTCAGAATTAAGTAATCACCTATGTGAGAGAGAAGTGGGGCCGCTTCAAAGGAGAATTAATTAAGGGCTAAATTCTTTAGAATCTCTTGCAGAACCAGGTTGATGTTCATGGCCAAAACGAACATAACTATGAGAACTGAACAAATGTTTATATGATTCCTGTGTGAAGTGTATGGTTCATTTACATAAGAAAGTTGGACAGTTCAAGGACATCATGTCTACTGGACAACTAGTAAAGTAAATATACTTTCACAAGGAAAGGTTCAAAGGGTAACACCTACCTATCCTATACAGGTTTCAATTGTTGAACACTATCACAGAGTCAAAACTAAAACAATTTTCATTCATGTGGGGGATTGTTGGAAATTTGGGACAAATTGATGGGTGAATGAATGAGAAATTGATGCTCAAAGAACACCCTTGAGTTGGAAGTGGGAAGTGAAAAGCACTAGTCCCACATGGAAAAGGAAGAAGGCTATGGAGTGGTTTATATATAGTTACACTTATTTGAAGTGGTAACTATTGTAGCACAAACTCTCTGCCTCGCGCGCAGGCGCAGGGGGGTGCAAATCCGATGCCCGACAAGCTGAAACTTGGGCACGAGCGCGCATCCTGCGTACACGATTACAGGACCGAAAAGCGGGCCTCGCGACAAGCCCAATTTTGCTAGCCTTCTGATTAAATTTTCTTTTTCCAACTCAAACTGTTACGAAATTAATTTTGTAACGGCATAACGACAGATTTAATTAGCCGTTATTTCTGACGCGTATTGATTGTGTAACGGCAGATTTAATTGGCCGTTATTATTCCCGAACAGCTCTCCCCTCAGTTCTATTTTATCGAAATCATTCTTTCATTTCTCCGCTCTGCAGCTTCAGAAAAACGTTCCCTGCTTTTTCCTTCTGAAAAACGTTCGCTGTTTTTTCCTTCTGAAAAACGTTCGCTGCTTTCCTTCTGAAAATCGTTCTGTGCTTCCTTCTTCTGGAAAATAGTTCTCTGCATTTGTATTGTCTTTCGATAGTGTTCATCTCCGAGAATTTGTTCAAGTTCGCTGAAGGCTTTGAAGTTCTGATTACTTCTTAGTCGTCTACCGTTGTATCCTGGGAGACAGACGTTCACGAAACCTCAGACGCGTGCTGAAGGGAACGAATCTGTTTTAAGGAAACTGTGTTGAACACAGGCCTCGGTATTCGTTTGTATCGATTCCAACTTTGTTATTGCAATTTCGTTTCTTTGTGATTCTGTATTGTTTGTGATATTTATGCTAATGCCATTTTGAATTTGATCAACAGACCCAACCACCGAAAAGCCTCAATCTCACCTTCCGAGATGGCGCTCTGTATGGCAGCGCACCTGGAGACTACGTTGTGCTCGTTGATGCTCTCTTCTTCTTCAATGAGGCTGCCGCCGAAGCCATTCTTTCAGACATCGCTGTCGCTGAGCGGTGCGTGCCGCTCCGGTGCGAGCTTGACGCAGGACACCAGGAGCCACTGGACCGGAGAGATCACTATCCCAACGACGGCACAGGCAGGGATGACTATCTCCGTCGCCGGTGCCGAGAGCAACGCCATTCCTTCTTGGTATCTCGTCGCAACAGCCGATGTGGAGAGACACAGAAAGACAGAGGGTGAAGGGTTTTAGTGCGATTTATGTTTGCTCTTGTAGTGTACGAAGTTCGAGAGGATGAAACGTGCACAGATGAATCGGCGAAGAAGACCGAAGAGGCGCCACCGGAGGTCTTAAGTACGAGAGATCAGTCTAGGACGGTTGACCGTTGTTAGTTAGTTGCTCTCGTTCTCGGCTATCAAATTATGTAATGAGAGGAGAATTATATATGTTAGAAAGGATCAAACCAATCACTTTTGCAAGAAGGACAGAAATTCAAGTTGGATTTAATTATAAGATAACTGGGATTCTTTGATATGTCAAGTGTGCAAAATAGACAATACATGAAGTAAATAAGGTGCAATCTAAATATAATTAGGAGCATGAAAAGAAATTTATGTTAATATGAAATTTGACAATGCAAAACCCATGCAAAGCACGATTATATTACCCGTATTATAGTACGCAAAGGTTTTATAGCATAATGACGGCAAAACTTTCTGGAATTTGTAGTATAATACATCGATGAATAAATTGCAGATAATGATGACCCTTTCAATCACCAGATTTCAAATCTCGAGTGTGCGAAGTGCTCTTGCAAGATGGTTTGCAGGGATTCAAGTTATCTTGTTTCAAAGGATAGCGACTGCGTTTGGTTCGGTTTAACCATATCCGTGGTGCCTATATATACTTGGTTTGAGACTCAAAATTATATCTCTACTTTTTTCTTAAAATTCAAAATAGTCATTGATTCTTTTGAAAAATGTCATCGTTCATCATCACGTTGTTTCGGTGAAATTTTTTTTGACGTGGGTATGGCGCCATTAAAAATAGCTGATGTGGTTATATCATTTTAAAGAAATGCTGCATGGATTGCATATGGGGAACTTTATTTTACATTTTTGAAAGTGGTCTCTTTATTGGCAAAAAAAGAGTGGTCTCTCACACACAAATTATGTACTAGAGCAAGCAATAGTGGTATGTTTCTTGCTACGCCATGAGATAAGTAAGGTTCCCAAAAAGAAAAGTAACCGAGCGACAATCTTAAGGGTCACCAGCCCAAGTCAGTATCTGAATAAGCTGTTAACTTCAATGTAGAATGAGCAGAAAGTGAAGGCAATGAAACAACGTACCCTAAACATAGAGAAGAATACGAAGAACTGCAGAAAAGTGAGTCATACGGGGTGTGATCATGTACTGACTGACAACATAAAAAGCATAAGCAACCTTAGGGCAAGTACAAGTGAGATATATAAGACTTTCGAATAGCTGTCGATAGAGGGTAGGATTCGAAAGAAGGGTCCCATCACTGATATCAAATTTGGCATTGGTCTTAAGGGGAGTCGTAGCTGTCATGACCTACCCCCGAGAGGCCGCCCTCGAGGAATAAATTTAGAGGTAATTGTCCAAGAGACTTTTCACATTGCGCATCGATCCCAAAAAGATGGCTCGAACACATCATCTTTAAGGTCGTTCGTCAATCGAGGATGTGGACTCTCCCAAGTCCATACCTCGCGTGACATGGGATTTGTAAATTCAGATTTATCCTAAAAATTCTATGCAAGGAGTTGCCATTAGCCATTTGAGTTGCCTAGAAACCAAGTGAGGTATGGGAGGATACCCCACTTCCTATGGAACTAGAGACTTAGGGTCAGAGACTTGATTACACTAATTGTCTAACTAATGCCAACCTAAACTTGATTGTTTGTTTACTAAAGTGACCGGGCAATCTTTTTACCAATTACAAGTCTTAAAGTTCCCATCCACTAAGTGTCCATGCGATGTTTTAATTCATTATGATCCTACTGATTTAACCTAACCATGCTAAAAATGAAAATAACAATCAATGTATTGAAAGTGCGCAATCAAGTAAAATCGAAATAGAATTATGCAAACAACGACCTAATTTTTGTCTCTAAAAGAAAACGGCATTAACAAATTCTTATGGTAAAGCCCTAAGAGTTTATTCAATTTTGAATAAAATTTTTGCCATAAACCTAAAATGTTTATAAAAATCCTAAACTACGTGAATTCTAATTATGAGAATCTAAAACTAATTCTAAACTAAGAAATCTAACAAAACTAATCAAACTCTAATGGTTGACTTTTTTTACTTCATCAAATTTTTATATGATTTTTTTAAATTTTTTATTCTGTAAAATGGGACTCAGTTTGGATCGGATCGTACCAGGTAGGGGTGTCAATGGGTCGGGTCGGGTCGGGCTTTCTTAATACCCGACCCGACCCGAAAACTACAGGGTCATGCTTGACCCGCCCAGACCCACCCAAGACCCTGTTCCCCGTACACCCCAAGGCCCCGGGTCGGGCCGGGTCGGGTCGGGCCGGGCTATGGGTTTTTTTTTTCTCTCTCCTCTCTCCTCTCTCTCTCTCTCGGCCGAACCCCCCCTTGCGCACGTTACCCCTCCCTCTCTCTTCCTTTTTCTCTCTCTCTCTCTCTCCCTTTTTCCCCCTCTGCGCACGTCCCCTCCCCCTGCATGCACCCATCCCCTGTCTCCCTCTTCTCTCTCCTCTCTCCTACCTTTTTCCTCTTCTCCTTCGTTTCTCTTTCTCCTTCTTCGGCTTCTCTGGTTCTGCTTCGCCCCGCCCCCGCTCGCCCAGCCGACGCCGCGCCACCGCCTTCCGCCTGACTGCCGAGCTCCGCCGCCGTCGCCAGCGAGCTCCGCCGGTCGCCCCGACCGCCCCGTCGCCGGCCTGCCCGCGAGGCGCGCACAGCGCGGCAGCGAGCTCGTCGCCGCTGCTCGTCGCGCTCGGAGCCGGCCCAGCTCGACGGCGCGTCGCCCGGCCGTCGCCTCCGCCCCGTCGCCGTCGCCGCCGCCCTCTGCAGCTCCGCCAGCCCCCCTTGCCTCCCCCTTCCCCCGGTCTCATTCCTGCCCTGTTTTGCCCGAGCCCGAGCCGGCGAGCTCGTCGCCCGCCGGTCAGCTCGTCCGGCCGCCAGCTGCCGCTGCCCGCCCCGCCGGCCAGCCCGCCGCCGCCGGCCCGTTCGCCCGTCCGGCCGCCGCCCCTCAGCCCTCCCTCTCCCTTCCCCTCTCCCCCTCACCTCTCGGCCAACCCTCCCCGCCCCTGTTCAGCCGCTCGCCGCCGGTCGCCGTCGCTACTCGTATATTAAACGACAGGCGGTCACAGCTCGGTCGGGGAGGAGCTGGGGTGGCGCGACGGCGCGAGGCGGCGGTGGCTGGGCCGGCGAGGGCAAGCCGGCGACAGGGTGATCGGCGGCGACGGGCTCGGGCGAGCAGAGGAAAACAGAAGCAGAACTCGTCGGGGAGGGGGGGGAAAGAAGAAGGAAGAGAAAGGAAGAGAGAGAAAAGAGAGGAGAGAGAGTCTGACAGGGGGTGGAAAACGCGTGCGGAGAGGAGAGAGGAGAGAGAGAGAGGGGGGATGGGCCGGCCCAGAGTGTTAATGGGTCGGCCTGACCCTACCCAATCCTAATGAAACCTCAAATTTTAGGGTCCTATTCGAAGAAAATTAAGGCCCGACCCCAAAATACCCTAAATTTTAGGGCCGGACCGGGTCGGCGCGGGTCGGGCCGGGCCGGCCCGGGTCTTATTGACACCCCTAGTACCAGGGGCTCAGTCCAAATCCGGATTAAGCTTGCAATTCGGACTGGCCGCTAGGCCCAGACCGTCCTTGGGTAAAAGTCTCTACAGTGGCAGCACTACGAGATGGATGAGGAAGAGGACCTTGGTTGCGAGGTTGATTAGCCGATCTTGTGGATTGTGTGGATCGTAGCTGATAACAATTAGATGATAGATGATCATGCTGGGGATAATGTTTACCAAATGGTTTGCGCAAGGAGGAAGAACTCGACGTGGCAAGTACTGCATTTGTAGGTGTGGAGATGACAGAGAGCATTGCACTTTAAAGGTAGCCAGTTGAGTCTCCTTAGTCAATTTTTTTTTTTTTTGATAATCCAGGGAACCCCCGCATGGTCGACAGCCGGGGAGTAAACCCTGAGGGCGACACGTGCTAGCCACCACACACGTGCCACCGGTTAAGTCACCCTCCGGCGCCCGGGATTCGAACATTCAACCTTTTGCGAGAGGAAGAGTGCGCGCTCCAGCAGCGCCACCCAGGCGGGTGGTCTCCTTAGTCAATTATTTTGATGCAAACGTTTCAATAAAAGGAAAAGGATCTCCATATAGAAGGGAGGCCCTCATGGGTTCAAACTTATCATTCAGGGCCACAAAAAATTACATAACACGAATGCGATCATGATATTCAGCAACTTGGCGAGCATCCAAGCGTGGTTGACAAGGTTAACTGATTCCAAATAGCATGCATAAATTATAGAAAATCATTAATGGATTGAATTGACTCTTGAGAGCCAATACTTATGGGAAACATCCAAATTGGAATAACAATGGGCAACATCCAAACAGGAATTGGAGTGAAAGCAAGGCTCTCATTTGGGAATACGGGGAAGAAGAGGGGGGAGAATGAAATGTGTCACCGCCTTTTTGCACTGCGGTCAATTATTATTAGTGCCCTGCTTGTTTGTTTGATGGTTGTTTCGTATGTCTAAATTTCATGTCTAATTTTGTGGGATCAAGTCCAAGCAAGGCATGAGTGAAACCGCAAAAGGAAGTACATGGGACAAGATGCGATCAAGGTTTCTCTTGGTAAGAACTAAAAATGAAAATCCAACGTCGCGCGAGGTGTAGGTTTGAAAGAGCCTGCACCTAATTTAGTGCTGTCGACCTGTCATTAGGCAATACCTCTAAACCTCATTAGGCAATATCCCGAGGTCACGACACTTCCCTTAATTGGAGAACTCTTTTAGTTGCTTTTTATTGGTGAATTTATCTATCCACTTCTGCTCGTTTTTATCAAAAACTAAAAAGGACATTGACTTCTCAAGCAATGTTAACAAACAAAATCCATAAAAGCTATAAGATATTTGCGATAAGCCGGATTTTCTTAAAATCATTAGTGTATTGGTTTCGACAATATGCTTGGAATCATGCCTAAATCAATTCTTGGCTAATTTATGAGGTGGTCATTTTGGTAGGACACTATCAAGATCTTAAATGGCCTCACCGCCAAGAAAAACCTATGAAGGGGGGAATTAGCAGGACAAGTTTCATTGGTCCAACAAAAGAAAACAAAAGATGCAATCATAACTTTACGGGAGAAATGAGTGAACGCGCGCAACTCGTTGCACGTGGTCCGCACGTTTCTCTTCTTCATCCACGTTTTATTCATTTTGCAATCCGCCGGATAGGAAGCAAGTGCTTGTTAACCAGTAGCAACAGCATCAGTCAAAGTGTCGAGCACAGAACGTGACAGCAGTCCCACCTGTTCATGCAGAGCCTCGAACGTTGGCGGCAATATTCCACTCCCACCAGCCACATCCTTCTTCCCGCCACCAACACCTCCACCCTTCCTCGATGGCTTTCCAGCTTGACCAGATGCTCACTTCGGCACAGGCCCCTTCTCAGCTCCTGGACTGAACTTGGGCAGCTCTTGCAACCCACCCGGTCTGAGCATCAGGTAGTCCTTCATTGCTCCGTAGTCGCCACGGAATTGCTTCACAACCGTCGTCAGGTACTCGCCCTCTGCCTGTGCTAGAGCCTTTCCCACTTGCTGGCGCGTATATGCGGCTGCATCCGCTGTTGCCTTTTGCTTGTCAGCCTTCTTCAAGTTCTCATAGAGGACCGCATCGGCAGCTTTTTGTTTACTGTAGAGTTCCCCATTTGCCGCTTGCACCTACAGTGAAGAAAAGCTTTTTTTATGAAGGAGAAATTAAGGCCAATCATTAACGATACAAATGCTCCTCCTGTAGTACAGGCCCTCATGAATACGTAGCATCGGCATGTTCGGCCTTTTATTGTCCTTGCACGAAGACAAGCATCCAGCTTCTCTACATTGAGATCATTGCCTTTCAGATATTCCACAAAAGTAGCTCAACAAGAGCTCGAAATCAACTTACCTTAACCTCATACTGCACGATAGCCTCACTCAGGAGCTGTGCCCTGAGCTTCTCAGTCTGAATCAATGTCTTCTGTTTCTTGACCTGGAGTTGCAACTCTGCCTCCCTAAGCGCCACCTGCTTCGCCGCCTCCTTCTTGGCCAGGTCAGTCGACTGAGAACATGCGACCTTCTTTGTGGCTAGCTCTGCGTTCGCTTTGGCCAATTCAGCTTCCTTTTGGTTCTCCAAGATCTTCACTGCTGTCCTGACCATTATCTCCCCCTGCTGCCCCTCTCCTTGCCATCGGGTTGCTATGATTTTGGTCTCAGCATCTATTTTCGCAGCATTTTGTTTGGTCTGTCCCTAAACTCTCTTTTCTTACACGTTGAACATTAAATTTTGTATCTTTTCATTGTATCCCCCGAACTCTCACTCTCTTACTTGTAAAACTCTATACTCTAGATCATGAAACTGTACCCTGAACTCACACTCTCTTGTACGTTAAACCTTGTACTTTAAATCCTCACACATTACAATCAATCATTACATAAACATTGCAAAATACTTTTTTTTTTTGGTCGGGAAAAACTTTGTAAAAATACTTAAAAGCATAGAAAATCATCCGGTACCCTCTTTTCACGTGTGTAAAATACTCTACTAAATATGATATAGATGCTTACTATTGTAATTAATTAAACAAAAATAATTTATCAGTACCTACTTATGCCCCTTAAAAAGAAGACAATCTAGCATGGCGACATTACAAGACATTAATCAAAGGACACTTGTTGGTCTAGGTCCTTCCTTTGTTTTCGTCTTGTTTTTTTTCGCTCCTCGTTCTTTTATTGGTAATAAGGTTAGGAACGACCACCCTAAGCAGCTTTCTTGGTACTATCATAGTAGCTTGACACTAGCGAGGGGATGCTTGACTTGAATAATAGCTATTGCTAATTTGAGCAAACCCGTCAACATTGTACCCCCACGGTGCTAGATAGGGGTCATCGGTTTCCAGTTCAGTCCGAGAGGATTGGTTCCCAAAATTGAGAATTGGGGACCAAACTGGTTGGTCCTAAAACTGGGAATCGGACCGGACCAATGGAACCGATCACTTTTTTTTTCCTCCATTATTTGATGCCACATTTTCGTGTTGAATTAAGTGATATGTATGTAATGATTCTCAAATCGAAAAAACGAATAAAAAAATGTGTTTTACTTAGGGTTAAGTTCGCATTTTACTATTTTTTTTAAAGAAATAAAAAATAAAAGAAAAGTGTATATAGTTGGTCCGGTTCCTGATTCCGTTCCCTTTGAAATCGGGAATCAGACCGCCGGAACACCGGTTCCACTTTTAGGAACTGTGAATTGGACCGACACTCCTGATAACGGGACTAAACTGGCCAGTCTAATCTAGTTCGGGTGGTTCCCGATTTGGGCGGTTCATTTTGCACATCCCTAGCGCTAGAGGGAGCAAGACGAGTAATTCTGTGCTATGACATGACCCAACTTATCCTGCAATCAAATTAAGGCTGCTTGAAGTCGAATTTCGAACCTATACTATTCAGGAGTAAAAATATTCACTTCAATCCGTGGTATCCTTCCCGATAACTACACATAAAAAACGACATGAATGAAATGCACTTGAAGTGATATAGGGCTTCTAGCAAAGTCAAGTCCTGAAGAAAAGGTATAAAACTCAAAATGCTTTTGTGCAATCGGGTGTCATTGGGCTTTCCGGAGAAATACAAGAGGACTTCCCCCTTTCAATCAAAAGGACTTCTCACGCTTCCCTTTGGCTCTCGCGGGCTTCTCACGCCTCTCTTCCCTCACGCCCGCGCTCGCCTCTCTTTCCCGGGTGAGATTTCTCTGTTCATGGGCTTGATGCTCTATGTGTTTCCCTCCTTTTTACGGTTGTAGTTAGTTTCAATTTGCGTCTAGCTAGGGGTGCAATTGGTTTGGGCATGATGAAGGGGGGGGGGTGATGAGGGTTCTTTAGTTTATTGGAAATCTGTGATTGCTGTTGTTGTCACTGAGCTTAGCAACTTGTGATTAGGGTTTGTCAGCGCGATTGGGATGGGAAGATTTTCCGTCCGAGCTTTTATTGTGGAGTACTCTGAGTTTGATAGTCGAAAAACTGAAGTCTATAAAATGAAATGAAGTACGTGGAGCTATATCTTGATTCTGGCTATGCAGCGAGGAGGAAGGCTATTCCGTGTGTCGGTCTTCTCTCGACAAATTTAGGTGCCTTGGAAGCTGGTTTTCTGTTGCAATTGTTTGTTTTTCCTGGGTTGTGCCTTCGAAGTAGGGCTCGAAGGGCAGAGCTGTGCAAAGTTTTTCTGATCGATTGAGCTTTGGTCTAGCTTTTCCTTGGGAGATGCCACAAATTGTATGCCAAGTGGTATGATCTGCTTTCTTGTCCCGATGCTTGTCCTTCCTGCCCACAATTGGGTTTTTGAAATTTTCTTGATAGATCTGCACTCTCGTGAAGGCTGTGTCTCAGGAATGGTTTCACCGTGGCTTTGCATGTGTCCATCTTTCAAAGGAAATTGAGTTCGTATGACTTTGTTGATGTTGTGATTGTAAAAGCTGCTTTAGCAAGTTGCTTGTTGTTCATGTTTATCGTTTGACCTTGACATTGTTCATTTGCATTGAAGTTAAAAAACTTAAATTGGTCACACCAAGGGACTTTCCAAATATATGTTTACCAAACATCATTTCTCTTAAAGTTGCTTTCCGAGGCACTTTTCGATTACAGTTTACTAAACAGTCTTTGCATTTTCACAAAGCCCTTTAGGCTAAAAGCCTTTGCATTTCTCCAAAGGCTTTCCCCAAAAGCCGAATCAAATGCTCCCTAATAGTACACTTACCTTTTTATTTCTTTTGATACCAAAACACCTTATCTCAACTTTTCTTTTCATTCAAAATGTCTTCTTTTGCTAATGGAATTTTATCTTTTTGTTTTATTTTGCGCTGTCAATCATGTGATAGTGTGAGCAAGTGCCAAAGCGACTTAAGCAAACATTTAATAGCAAGAATCGATGTGGATGTTGATCAACTCTGCCAACAAGGATGAAACAATATAGGTTATTCTGAGATTAAAAAAAATGATTATAAACTCAAGGAAATCTATTTAGTGTATAAATACAATAACTGATGAAAAATAATAAAATGACAACAGCTATAATTAAAGTATATTTTTTATAATTTGAAATGTACTTCTTAGTTACATCGGTAAGTTCTATAGACCATACACACGAAGAATAAGCTAGGACACTCTGTATGAGAGAGTTTCTCGCTTACACGCTCAAAACAGAAGGTTGTAACGTGTGATGGCATTGATAGAGCACAGTCAATCTTGCAGAGCCACTCACCATGGTTAGATTCTTTCATTTTGGGCTGTCTAGCAGCTCCTAGGGGCTGATTGTGAACACGAGAAATTATCTTTGGCGTGTGAAAAATGCTGGCCCCAAAATCTGGGTCCGTGATTGTATGTCTTCTCTGAGACATTATTGCCTTTCTGAAATTTCTCCTTCAAAAGTTGGGATTAGTAGTCCCACCAAGATTCAAAGTCTTTCTTTGATGTACTGTTACACACGTGATTGCTCCTACTTCTTTTTGAAATATGCAAAAAGTGCCATGAAATGCCAGGAAAAAGGAGCAAAACTGATTTACCACGCCTTTTTTCTCTTTCACAAACTCTCCGGGAATTGCTCATCAGACTAGGAAGAATCGTGCACACCAGAAGTAGTTCATCTCAGTGAATATGAAGAGAAAAAGGGACTCGGACACAGCAATGTCGCCCTCCACGGGTGAAGATAGTGAGTCACTGGGAGCTGAATTTGAGGTGTTCTTGAATTTTAGAGGGCCGGACACCCGCCTCAGTTTCACTGATCACCTCTATCACTCCCTTGATGGAGCTGGGATTTGCGTCTTCTTAGACGATTCAGAGATCCGAGAAGGCGAAAAGATTGGAGGCGAGCTTCTACGTGCAATCAACGACTCCAGAATTTATGTGCCCATCTTCTCCCGAGACTATGCATCTAGTGCATTGTGTCTTTGCGAGCTCGCCCGCATGGTGGAATGCTCAAGAAGATCGACGGACAAAGTGATCCTTCCCATTTTCTTCAACGTTGACCCGTACGATGTTAAACTTAGAACTGAATTGTACGTCAATGCCTTGAAAAAACACGAGGTCAGGTTTGGCGCAGATGAAATGCAACGATGGAAGGAGGCTCTAAAAGAGGTCGCTTCGATCAAAGGATGGCACTGCAAAGATAGAGGGTAAGAGAGTTTCGAGAGCTTTTTACTATAGACTATATACTTCACTCCTTTTTCATGTCTTCAGATATAAATACAATAACCCTAGAGAGACCAATAAAAACTATTGGCTTAAAAGTTGATATATACTGCTGCACAATTACGAAAAGAATTTGTGGGGTTCTTCACGGAGATCTGGACGTGGAGTGGGCAACAAATTAAAGTGGTTTGATTTGTTTCAGAGGTTGCTTTTTGGGGTGATAAATTCAGAATAGCCTATATACTTTTTCTGGTAAATTGTGATTACTTAACATTCTTGACCCCCTCGCTATGAGGCCCATGGTTTCTGAAGTGATGATGCCATACATCGATCTGTGCATGGGGAGATATAGCATGGGGGTTCGTTGGCCATACTAAAAGTTTAACAACTTCCCTCAAAACTTTTTTGAGGATTGATGTTTAGCAGATATTGAGAATGATGACACTGTCTTGATATGTACTAACTATGTTTTGAGGAACAAATATTTTCTAAATCTTTGACTTTCCACGAAACAAAAGCATTGGACAAAGTTATATCCTGTTTCGAATACGCAACGGAAGAGTTGTTATGAATAATTTGATATTTATTTTAGGCGGTTTAAATTTCCAGTAATTCGTTCTTTCGCAGCATAAACATGATATTTGCATGATTCAATGACCACAGTGTAATTCTCTGAGGTTGTTTTGCCGTGATTGTGTTGTCATTCTCAGGTTCAACATTTCAAAGCATGGGCGCTAATTTTTTATTGTTGTGTTTTTAAACCTGGTAGTTTTGCTAGCAATCTTCTACTCTCTTTCTATGTGCGTAATTTCGTTCCTTTCTCCTTCTATGTGCTTGTTTAAAATAGATATCGTAGCCTTAATTTGCTTCGGTCGGCCAATAAAATTTTCTGTTGTGAATGGCGGATTAACATTTACAAAATCTTGGAAGTTGATGTTCCCTATGTTGTTACTCAATCTGAATTTCTTGTATGGCAGCCAAGGGGAACTCATAAAACTTGTTACCAATGAGGTTTCAAGGAAACTGGCAAGAGCAGCTCGAATAGTGCCTGATCATTTGGTTGGAATTGATCGTCAAGTGAAAACTGTGATGGATTTATTAGGTAAAGACTCTCTTGATATACGGTTTGTTGTAATTCATGGAATTGGCGGAATCGGTAAGACAACTCTTGCCAAAGTTGTTTTCAACCAAATCGCTTCTCAGTTTGATGGTTGCAGCTTCCTATCAGACATTCGAGAACTTTCACAGCAGGGTAAAATTGTAAAATTGCAAAACAGATTATTGTCTGACGTCCTCAACTCTACGTCCATAAAGATTCATGATACTGATTGTGGGATCAACATGATTAGAGGAAGATGTCGCCACAAGAAAGTCCTGATTGTTCTCGATAATTTGGATAATAGGGACCAACTCGTGAAGCTAGTGGAAAAGTGTGATTGGTTCGGTCCGGGGAGTAGAATTATTGTGACAACTAGGGACATCAGTTTTTTGAAAAAGAACAAGAATAGTGCTTCAATGCATCCTAAAGTGTATTACTTCTACGAAATGGAGCAGATGCATAATTCTTATGCTATTCAACTTTTTAGTAGATATGCATTTGAGAGCGATGCTCCTCCACTTAAATATGATAGAATAACAAGAGAAATTGTGAAAATCACTGGTGGACTTCCACTGGCTCTTGTGGTTATTGGATCCTCACTAGACTTTGAGAGTGAAGAAGTATGGGAGGATGTATTAGCCAAGTCGAACAAGATGCTTCGCGAAGAAGTTCAGGACGTATTGAAGGTGAGTTATGACATGTTGGAATATGAGCAGAAAGAAATTTTCCTTGACATTGCATGTCACATGGCCGATGAACAAAGAAGCGAAGCAATTTTTATGTGGAGATCTTGTGAATTTTTTCCCATTGAAGCCATCACAGTTCTTGTTAATATGTCTTTGATAAAGATTATGAATGACCGCATTTGGATGCATGACCAACTCAGAGATTTAGGGAGGGAACTTGTTCGCAAGGAGAGCATAGAACATCCTGGAGAGCGTAGCAGGATATGGTGTTCCACCGTGGCCACGGATGTTATACAAAGAAAAGAGGTACGTATTCACTAAAGTTCTACTTTTCACTTTGTGTAGAAAATAGAGTAGGTCGTTACTGTGTTAAATTACCACAGAGCATGGTAGCTCAGCGTTTAAGAGGTCACACTATCTTCCATAAGATTATAAGTTCGAGCCATGGTGTGAGAGAACCTTTGGCCAGCTTATGCATTAGACATTTGTTACCTTATGTGGAGAGTTTTCTTGATTTCCAGTGGGGCTGTACGCTGTTCGCCCCTCCCCAGCCTTTTATTAAGAAAAAGGAAAGATATTTTGTTAAATTCACGGGTCTTTTTCTCATGTTCACCTAAGCTGGGGCTTATTGAGCTATAATTTCTTTTACTAGGGAACAAAGAAAATAGTAGCTCTCAAACTAGGCGGGCAATCTCAAGTGTGCAATATTACACGTGAAGACATTTTAAGGCTGGTGAAGTTAAGGTTCCTTGAATTGGGTGGAGGAAACTTTGTAGGCGACTTCCAAAATCTCCTTTTGGAGCTAAGATGGCTGTCCTGGCAAAATTGTCCGTCAGAGTTTCAAGCTACTAACTTCTCTCCAAGCAAACTAGTTGTCCTCAAAATTTCAGAATCTGACATTACAAATGATTGGGGTGGATGGAGCCAAATCATGGTACGATCTCATAATATAACCAATTTACATTTACTCTTTTTCTTTGTGCACAGTGAATTTGACGATCCTTGTAAATTGTTGTACGAGTAATTCTACAGGGAAAGGGTAGGTTAAAAGTTCTGCATCTCGTGAGTTGTAGAAGGTTGATCAAGACGCCTAACTTCTCTACTTGCTTGACTTTGGAGAGACTCATTGTGAAGGATTGTGATAGGCTGGTTGAAATTGACCCATCCATTACTATGTTGAAGCATTTGAAGCACTTGGAAATTAAGGGGTGTATTGGTTTGAAGGTGCTTAAAGGAGCTCCAACAGTACTGAATCTAGCCATGGCATGTCAATCATGGCCAGACGTGTTGGGTAATCTAAAGCGTCTATCAACTCTAAAGATGGAAAATATGGAACTCCTTGAACTTCCGGATTCAATAGGAGAGATGGCTGGTCTTCAAAATTTGTCTTTAAGAAATTCGTCTGTGAATCAACTTCCAGAGTCAATTGGGAAACTAAAATCTCTAGTCAAGTTGAATCTATCTTGCACGAACATTGGAGAGCTGCCCGATTCGATTGGAGAGCTTAAGAGATTGGAGAAGCTAGACATTGGAGAATGTAAATTAAGAAAGCTACCTAAGGCGATAGGGAAGTTGGAGAAGCTTGCACATTTAAGTGTTAGCGAGTGCAGATTTATGGAGGGAGAAATTCCGGTGGAAATTGGGGCGCTATCATCTTTGAATGAACTAGACTTATCAGGAACCCGTATTTCTGAAGTGCCACCAAGTATTAGTCGGCTTTCTCAACTTCAAATTTTGGATTTGCTTGATTGTAATGAGCTTCAAGAATTGCCAGAGCTTCCCACAAGTTTGGCACGTTTGCACATTTCATCTTCAGCATTACAGAGGATTCCAGATCTGTCAAACCTGACCAACTTAACTTTTCTGTGGTTATCTGATCATGGTCATCGTAGATATCTTAGTATGCCTCATGCACCTCCAAACGCATGCCAATCTCAAGATTTGCAGGGGATTGGGAGGTTAACTAAGTTGATTTGGTTGGCATTGGACCTTGGAGACATGACCATGTTACCTGCTGACTTTTGTGCCCTTACTGACCTCGAATTTGTCGAATTACGTGACTCCACCTTTCGATCTCTCGAGTGGATTCCACCCGAAATTAAGTTCTTGAGGTTCTATGATCTTGAGTCCACAGATAGATGGTCATGCCTTCACACCTTGAAATACTTGTCCAGAATAGATGTATGCAGGTCGTGCTTAACAGAAATTCTACTGGATGTGCTTGGACAGTTGGAGAACCTTCGAGAATTGCATGTATTGCACTGTCTATTCCTTAAGAGACTATCCCATATACAAAGCTTGAGAAAGCTAGCGGTTTTGGAGGTTAGTCATTGCCCTCTGCTAGTTGAGATTCAAGGTCTGGAACAATCGGAATCAGTGGAGAGTTTAACAATTTCGTCCTGCCCGTCCTTAAAAGAGCTACTAGATTTTTCCTGCTTACAGAATATAAAGAAGTTGGATATATCTCATTGCGACTCGTTGGGAAGTTTGCCTGTTGTAGCCAACAAGGAAACATGTGAGTTGTTTTCTTTCAAATGCAGGATGCTGCCTTTCGTTTACTAGTCCAGCATTTGAATGGCATGCTGAGAAGCTATTGTCCACGTCTGATTGACTTTGTTGACTCATCGTCTTCTCTATTTGTAGCTTGTGTATACATAAACGTTCTTGCCCTTATACTGATATTGAAAAGTTGCTACACTTAGCTCTCTTTTAATTCTTGTATGGAAGACGCGATGAGACTCAATTCTTTTTGCCGCTAATTATTTGGGTCATTTGCCACCAAAGAATTTCTAAATCGCATTGCAAAGGTCTCCACGTCCTCATCAATGAAGAAACGAAGGAGCTCCTTAGCCTGTGAATTGGTGGCCACCACAATAACCTTGTCAGGTTTTGAACTTCGTTTTTCTCCAATTTGTGTTTGTTTTTCCTCTCTTCATGTTTGCGCTAATATTACACGGGTCAGAGAAATGCCAGGCATGCCATGTTGATTGTCACTTGAGATCAGAAACTTCGACGCAACCGGGGTCTCTATGCATTACACAGACGACCTGACAATCGAGAAAGAAACACAGACTCAATCTTAGGTCTTGAAGTCAATGTCTAGAATTTTGGAACACCCAAGCCTCGGCTGGTGAGGGCAGCCATCGCTGAGGCTGACGAGGCCCTTGCTGGTGGCTGGTGATCTCCGCCGGCAACCCGGTGATGGCTGGTGGAGGGAAAAAAGAAAAGAAAAAAGTTTCAAAAAACCGCTTATCCGGACCACTCGAAGCAGATTGATACATACATGCACACATATATATTTATTTTATGTCAAAAATTTCAAAAAACCGTAACTTGGCGAAGATGTCAATTTTGCGCGTCCTCTCTCGCATTTCCTCCACATTGCTGCCACTGTATTCTCCGTCTCTCTGCTTCATTCTCTTCTCCAGATTTCGCTCTCTTTCTGAACAAACAATCTCTCTCTCTCTCTCTCTCTCTCTCTCTAGATCCACCATTTCCATCATCACCCACTGAGAACTTTCCCGAGAAACCAACAAGCCCCAACACTTTCCCGAGAAGAAGGAAAGATATCGCACTCCCACAGCGACACCATTCCTCTCCACGCCTCCTCTCAGTCCGACATCGATGAGAACGAGAACCTCATCAACGCCTGTCCAATCTGGCCTCACCACCATCCTCCCGGCCCGCGCCCATATCCCCGTTCCCTCCACAATTTGCTGCAGAAGCTCTCCAACCAGAAGTTCCTGCCGGCTTTCGCGGCGGCAACCTCATCCCTGGCCCGTTTAAGGCATACTTGCTGTGGGTTCATGGAATCAGTGGGCATTCCCAGTTTCCATTTTTTAGAATCAGCCTTTAGTGGGCGGTTCCTGAATCTAGGATGAGAACCGCCTACACTGGATCACCCCTACTTATGCCCCACAAAGATAAGCCACTCTAACATGGTAACATTAGAGGACATAAATCAAAGGACATTTGTTAAAGGTCCTTCCATGCTTTCCTTTTTCTGTTTTACCGGTTCCTCTTTCTTTTATTGATAAAATAGTAGGAAAAACTAGAATTGGTAACTCCCTTAGTGTTAACATAGGAGTTTGACATAGCGGGGAAAAGTACAAAAAAAGTCCTAAACTTATTGCATTTGTACCAATTTAATTTCTTTTAATTAGACCAATTTAGTCATAAACATTTTCACATTTGTATCAATTAAGTCCATCCGGCCAATTTAGTTTAGAAATTGCTAATGTGGATGCTGGTCGTCTTACGTGACATGATTGACCCTGACGTGGATAATTTTTTTAAAATTTTAAATATTTTTTCAAATTTTGTATGAATTTTTTTCTTTTTCCTTGTTTCCTTTATTTTTTTCTTATTTCCTTATTTCCCTTCACTAGCTTCCACGATGGCCAGTGACCTCTGCTAGTTGCCGGTTAGGGCAAGGGTGTCCCTGTCCTTGTAGGCTAGGGCTTTGGCGAGGACTAGGCAAGGCTGTCCCTCGTTAGATCCGGCAAGGGTCGGGATGCCCTTGTTGGTCTCGTCATCGCTAGAGGCAGGCGAGGTCCCTCGCCTAGCCTTGCCAGAGGTTAGCTTGCCTAGGCGAGGGTCTGGCGAGGGGCCAGCCCTGGTCAACGATCAGTGACCTCCATCGGCCATCACGGAGGTTGGCAAAGGGAAATAAGGAAAAAAGAAAATAGAGAAAGGAAAAAAAGGAAAGAAAAAAAGAAAAGAAGGAAAAGAAAACAGGAGAAAAATTAATAAATAATTTGAAAATTTATTAAAAAATTTAGAAAATTATTCACATTAGTGCTAGCTATACCATATAGGACGGCTGTCATTTATGTTAACAATTTCTGGCCTAAATTGGCTAGATGGACTTAATTGATACCAATATAAAAATGTTTAGGACTAAATTGATATAATTAAAAGGTATAAGATTGAATTGTTACTAATGTAATAGATTTAGGACTTTTTGGTACTTTTCCGACATTAACAACATGTTCTATTTGAATTATATCTACTACTTATTTGGCCAAAATTGTTCAAAAAGTCCTAAGCCTAATCACACTTTTATCAATTCAATCATAGATATTTCAATTTTGTCAATTGAGTACTAAACCTTTTCATATTTTGCCAATTGAGTCCATTTGGTCAATTTTAACCAGAAATCGCTGACGTGGACACCGATAGTGCTATGTAGGACGGTCGGTGTTAATGTGGACAATTTTATAATTTTATAATTTTTTTTTATTTTTTTTACCTGGTCCAATAAGAAAAAGAAAAAAAGAAAAGAAAAAAATCATAAAAATTCATTTTTTTTAAAAAAATTATAAAAAATATCAACGTCAGCACTGATCATCCGATGTGGCACTACCGGTGTCCACGTTAGCGATTTTCGGTTAGAATTTACCGAAAGGACTCAATAGGCAAAATTATAAGGTTTATGACTTAATTGACAAAAATGCAATTGATTTAAAGCTTTTTGGAAAATTTTCCCATTTGTATGATCCATTAGATATATGGAGAAATTAACACACATCTGGATTTATGTTGAGCTTTTGGTCTTAAAGTGATTGTATGACCCTCACTCAATAGTTCGTATGTTCGGTTCAGATTTAGTCAATCCCGTATCACAATGTCTCTTTTTAAGAGTTATTCCAGGGGCTATGCTCGACATCCATTGAGATTACTCATACCGAACACTGGTCGATCGGTCAAAATTTAAATAGATGGCCTCAACACGAAGCTCTCGGTTCTGTTTTAGTGTTTCTTGTCATCCTTCGCGACATGATGGAGGGGAAAAAACATGGGAGACGGATAAAGACCGGTTCGAGATTGAAGTCGAAAAGCCACATGTTTTTCTTGCCCCGATTTGGAGTTAGTTATTACGGAGGCTAGCTGACAGATTGTCAATGGAAGGGTGGAAAAGAGTTGACAGCAATTTATTCTGGCATTCGGTCAGATTGATCGAAAACACAATGTATTGCTCGCGCGACACATCCACCCACGTTAAGTGCTGCACTAATCTGATACAAACACTTATAATAATCCCTAAACCTGTCCCCTTTCTTCTCTCCAATACTAGACTCTCGGTAGCTAAAATAATGGGAATTATTGCCGACAACTGCAGGAAAAGGGCTGCAGCAGAAACCCAATCGATTCGATTTTTATAGTGAAGAAATCACATGCAGATTTGGTGGAACAACTGAGGTGCACATGGGCTGCTTAGGATAGGATCTGAATGTTCCCTCTATTAAAAGCTTTTGATGGGGGTTGGTCTTCATCTGATGTCTGATGCGTTTCCTTCTTTTGTTTCTCTTTTTCTTTTCTGTTGACGTCGACGAGAACAGATTTCGTAATTTGGACGATTCCCAGTTAAGTCCATCAATTGATTTAACAGATATTGGTTCCCAATCACCTTCTAAGACACCGGACCATCAAACAGATTTTCCACCTATGATGCCATGTGCATGTTGTTTTTCACCTTAGCTATTTGATTTTGGTTGGCATTAGCACGTGAACTGGGGTAAAAAATTCCTCTGTTAGGTACTTGTATTAACCGTCGATTTGCGATACTAAAGCTTACGGGGCATGTGTAAAGTTCGATTCATGAAAAAGTCGTCGTGAATGTGGAGCCTAAATCTGCACGTCGATATTTGTACAATTTTGAATGGTTTTAAGTGAGGGCTTCATGCGATCCAAAAACTCAACCTATGTGAGCTGTAAAATGTGCAATAATAAAAAGTGAAAAACGGACTGTTCTGAGCAAACAATGTTAACAATACAAGTACACATTCTATTTTCAAATTGCAAGTATATGATTAAGCAAAATTTTGGGCTAAATTTTATTTGTGAACCTTATCCGGCCTTTCTAGATACTTGAAGTGTGTCAATAGAATCATATGAATATATAGATATTTCGCTTTGAGAATGCATTTCGTTCCTCAGTATACCATGGGATGCTGACACGTGAAAAACAAGCCAATCAAAGATCAGTTTTTTTTTTTGGCCAATTAAAGACCAGATTTACCAAGAACAAAAAGAGAGAATTAATAGATGCCCTATGGGTACTATGATCGGTTTATCACATCACGTTACATAAGGAAACGGTATTGAAAAGAGTATCTCCCCAGCTCTATGCGAATTCTTAAAGCGGTATTCACCTTCTTTATGTTGCATTTCCGGGGAACGACCACTCCACTTGTTGATTTTAAAATCTGTATTGTCATTGACTCTCAAATCTCTTATGCATAGCATCATCTTATTTATTCCATAAAATTCGATCAAAGGTACCCTATCTCATTTTCATTGTGCGAAGAAAAATCCTCTTATTTTCATTGACTCTCAAAATTTCTTATGTATAAGCATAGTCTCCTTTATTTTACAAAACTCAATTATAGGCACCCTACCAAATTTATTGTGCATGGACACACACGTGTATGAAAATTTAGATAGTGCCATTGGTATACTTGCGGAGGGTTATTAATTGTGCTTTGGTAATACGAAAATCTATATTTTTAAAGCATATTGCTCTCCTTAGATATGTTCTTGTTCAATTTTCAAAGCATGTTGGCATGCGTTTTTATTATTTTCATTGGTCTTAATTAGTACCCAAGGGCACTTTTTAAGAAGATCCATATACATATAGCCAATTATATGTTAGTATTGTCTTGGTGGCCAGCCTACCTAATATTTTCTCCTTCCTAGCGTAAGCATCACCTCATTTATTGTACGAAACTGAATCATAGGCACCTTATCTCATTTAAATTATAAAATAATCATTTAAATAGATATGTATCCATGAAAAATCACATAATTTGTTCTTATCATCGACTCTCAAAACCTCTTATCCGTTAATGCTACACAATTCGATTATAGGCACTCTACCTCATTTACTGTACGACAACCCTATATATCAGATTGCAGATTTTCATCCTCTGGTACAATTTAACACCCGACCACAGTTACCACACACACTATGCACTTTCTCACACAAGTAGCAAGACACCCAAATCACTCCGACACTCCGCTGAGAGTAAAAAAGAATTTGCATGGAACATAAACTGGATAAATCAGTTCATTTGGATCACTGGTGACACAGACTTCATCATAAAACCTACGTTTTAAATAATTTAGATGATACTAGTTTAAGTGGCTACACACGCGCACACACACTTAGAATTAGCTAGACCATTGCACATGAGAGTGTTTATCGTTTACAAGCTCAAACGAGAAGGTTGTGAACGTGTGATGGCATTTATAGAGCACGGTCGATCGTGCAGATCCACTCGCCTTAGAGTTTTTCACTTTGCGGCTGTCAAGAATCTCCGTGCGGCGGGTGAAAAACGCTCCCCCCAGAATCTGGGTCGGTGATGGTGTGTCTTTTGACACATCTGAAACTTCTCCTTGAAAAGTTGGGATGCTTGTCTTCCCAAGATTCGAAGTCTTCTCTGAGGTACTGTTAGCACGCGCGATTGCTATCGTTTCCTTCGGGAAATGTAAAAAGTGCCAAGGAAATGAAATAAATGCCGCGTAAAAGGAACGCAAGAGTGATGTACTACACTTTTTAGCTCTTTTACAAACAACATCCTCTCCTGGAATCGTACACGCCAGAAGTAATTCAACTCAGCACTTGGCATTGGCGATGATGAAGAGAAAGAGGGACTCGGACACAGCAGCATCATCCTCGACGGGTGGAGATAGTGAGTCACTGGGAGCTGAATTTGATGTGTTCTTGAATTTTAGACGGCCGGACACTCGCCTCAACTTTACCAATCACCTCTATCACTCCTTGGATAGAGCTGGGACTCGCGTCTTCTTAGATGATGCAGAGATCCGAAATGGTGAAAAAATTGGAGGTGAGCTTCTACATGCGATCAACAACTCCAGAATTTTCGTGCCCATCTTCTCTAGAGACTATGCATCTAGTGCATGGTGTCTTCGCGAGCTTGCCCACATGGTGGAATGCTTGAGAAGATCGATGGACAAAGTGATTCTTCCCATTTTCTTCGACGTTGATCCTTACGATCTTAAGCTCAGAACTGGACTATATGCTGATGCCTTGAAAAGGCATAAGAACAGGTTCGGCTACGATGAATTGGAACGGTGGAAGGAGACTCTAACAGAGGTGGCTTCGATCAAAGGATGGGACTGCAGAGATAGAGGGTAAGAGAGTTTCGGGTGCTTTTCTTCACTCCTTTTTCATGTCTTCAAATATGAATCCAATAACCCTAGATCGACAAATAGAGATTATTGGCTTAAAAGTTGAGTTTCGAAAGTACTGTGACAAACTCTCGTATTTAGATAAGTAAGTGATTGCGAGATGTGTAACGTTTTCCTAATGTGGGTTACATTAATTGAGATTGTTATTACCCGCTTGCGGGTTTGGTCTAATAAGTTTGGATATAAAGTTTCTTAATTAGTCGGATATGGGCCCGGCTTGTGTGGGCCGAGTTCGGCCCGGCCCGTTATGAGAGGGCCTGGCTGGAAACTCTATAAATAGAGCTGCAGGTCCCTCCTCTGCGCCTAACTCTCTCCAATCTCTCTAAAACGCTCTCAAACTCACCTAAGGCTTCCGTGAGTTGGCTGAGGCGGTCTCATAGCGCCGGGGATCCGGGGGCGACAGGGGAGAAGACCTACGGCACCGGTTCATCGTCATTTCCGCATTCAGGCCGATGGAATCCAAATCAGGTGCACAAATTCTATCCATCCTTTTACCGTACCGTTAATATCTCGCTATGGTGATCCTAGGGCGCTCGGCCGAGCCAAACGGGCCGGCCAACATGTGGTATCAGAGCCGCCATAGTCGAGAAACGGGCCGGTACTGTTCGTATGGGTTTCTGATTTTTTCATCCGTTGAAAGTTAGAATAAATCACATAGATGGATAGATCGTCGCGAGACGAGAAAAATGAGTGGTCGCCGGCCACCTGGGGCCGCCGGAAACGGCCGCACGCGCCGCCACGCGCCGGGGCGTCGGAGAGCCCCGGCGGCACACGCGCGGCCACGCGCAGGTGTTCCCAGGCGCGTGCAACGCACGCGCTAGGGTTTCCGCGAGCCGGGTCGATCCGGCCGACTCGACTCGACTCGACTCCGGACCCGACTCCGGATCCGACCCGAACCGACTAGGGTCCAACCCGACCGTTGACCCGACCCGACCCGGAGTCCGACCCCCCGTTGACCCGACCCGTTGATCGAACCGGTCAACCGGTCGGACCGGAAAGCGGTCGGATCGGCATGCGGTCGGACCGGTCGGCGGTCAGACCGGTCGGACCGGCCTTTTGGCCGGCTTAGGCGCCGGCGCGTGAAGCCCACGCGCCTCACCTTCAGGAGGCGCGTGAGGGCGCGTCCGACCTCCGATTGGAGCGTGCAAGGTACCGGCGTGCTCGTATTGAGATTCTCTACACTTTGGTATATTTATTTTACATGTTTGATACTTTTAAGGATGTGAAAATACATACGGAACCCTATATACGCGTATTTTTAGGGTATATTTTCGTATTTTCCTGTATTTCTCTATGGTTTAAGAGATACATATTAAATCTTACATGTATATGATGCCATAAGGATGTGTAGATCATGTTTCATTGATAGTATGTATAAGGTTCAACATATATCAATGTATAAAGCAATGTAATTAGCATGGTATGTAATTTTAGAGACATTGCCCATGTCTTTCCAGTCTAGAATTACATCTATATGGTATATGTGAGACATAAAATTTATATCCTCAGTATGAGAGAGTTTCAACGATTCAATTTGATAGTTACCGCCAAAGTGGCACACTTGATTGAGTTTGAGAAATATCAGTCTCATATTATTAGGATATCTCCTGTTCTAATGCATTATTATACTCTCAAAGGAGGTGATTATGTATTGGTTCATGGAGGGGTGCATATACAACATGCGTGAGGAATGACTAATCCTAGTGGTTCATACACCCAAAGGTGGTGAATTCATAAAAGATTAGAATATATATTCTCATGGTCGTTGTAATGTAGAGGATATACAATTGCATATCATGTATTCTGCCCAAAGGTGATTATATGATGATGTGTGTAATTCTCAGAAAAGTACTCACATGATGCTGATTATAGACATTGCTTATTTTTAACAGTCACCTTTTCCCTGAACGGCAACTCCATAAGTATTGAGGTTCTTACTGGTTCAAACTTTAAAAAATGGAAAGAGGATTTTCTGTTTGGTATGGAGCTGTCAGAAATTCATATTGCTTTTACTGAGGATAAGCCAGTAGATGTCACTGCTGAAAGTACGGACATAGAAAAGGCACTGAGTGCCGCCTGGGAAAAGAGCAATAGGATTTGCTTGTTACTGATGAAGCGATCCATTAAGGACCACTTGAAGAGTAGTTTGCCAGCTGACTGCACTGCTAAAGAAATGATGGAAACCCTAGAAGCAAGGAACCGTGTCTCATCTAATGCCGAGGCTGGGACATACATGCAGTTACTCAATAGTATGAGGTATGATGGTTCAAGTGGGGTTAGGGATTACGTCCTTAGGATGGTAGACCTCCAGACAAAACTAAAGGTTCATGATATTATCCTTTCTGATGCTTACATTATGCATCAAGCCTTGAACACCCTTCCTACTGAATTTGGAATTATATAGACTAACTATAATTCCCAAGATGAAAAGTGGTCGGTCAATGACCTGATAGTTAGGGTAGTGATAGAGGAAGAGAAACTAAAGAAAGATAAAGAGAATATTGCTTTCTATGCCTTTAGTTCCTGTAGCAGGAAGAGTAGTAAGTTCAAGAATCGTACTTAGAAAGGAACTCCTGAAAGCGCCGGTCATGTGGACTATTTGGGTCCTGAGAAAACACCATTGAAGAAAAATGGTGTTCTCTGTTACTTTTGTAGGAGGAAGGGTCATATGAAGAAAGACTGCAATAGATATAAAACTTGGTTGTCCAAGCGTCAGCAGTCAGGTATTGATTCTTTGGCATTTGTTTGTGAATCCAACCTATCAGAAGCTCCATCCAGTTCTTGGTGGCTAGATAGCGGTGCAACTAATCATGTTGCTTATACCATACAGGGATTCACAAACAGAAGGAAGCCAAATCAGGATGAATCAAAGCTTACTGTAGGAGACAACAAGAGAGTCGACGTCGAGTTCGTGGGAGATGTCATATTAATTTTGGATTCTGGTTTTAATATGATGTTAAGAAACACCTTTTATGTACCTTCCTTCAGACGGAACTTAGTTTCCGTATCAAGTTTGGATGTTTGTGGCTACTCTTTTGAAATAAAGAACAATATGGTTTCTATGTTCTTTAATTCAAATAAGGTTGGGTGCTGCAACATATCGAATGGACTGTACAGATTGTGTTTATCTCCCAATGATATATACGTCGCTTGTACAGTTGAAAGGGTTGTTTCCAAAAGACCTTTACCTAAGGAACAGTCTTATGCATTGTGGCATAAACGACTTGGTCACATTTCTAAAGAAAGAGTTGAAAGGCTGATAAAGACAAACATCCTGCCTACTCTTGAAAGTGACCTAGATACTTGCGTAGACTGTTGTAGGGGTAAGATGACCAAGATAAAGAAGAAAACCGCAGTCCGAAGTTCTGACTTGTTGGAGGTCATTCACACTGACATCAGTGAACCCTATACGGCAACATTGTGTAGAAATTTCTATTTCATCACATTTACAGACGACTATTCCCGATATGGTTATCTGTTCTTGATTAAGGAGAAGTCTGAGTCTCTTGACAAGTTCAAGATTTTTCGGACTGAAGTCGAGAAACAGCTGGGAAAAGTCATAAAGGTTGTCAGGTCTGATCGAGGTGGTGAGTATTATGGCAGGCATGGCGATGCTGGACAGCTGAAAGGGCCATTTGCCAAATACTTGGAAGATTCTGGAATAGTGGCTCAATTTACTATGCCCGGGAGTCCTGAGCAAAACGGTGTGGCCGAAAGACGGAATCGCACCCTCATGGACATGATGAGGAGTATGATTAGCAGGACGAACTTACCTGATTTTCTGTGGGGTGAAGCCTTGAGAACAGCTCTCTACATACTAAACCGTGTTCCTACCAAGGCTGTTTCAAAGACTCCTTTTGAATTATGGTCTGGACGTAAACCTAGCCTAAATCATCTTAAAGTTTGGGGGTGTCCTGTAGAAGTAAGGTTATACAATCCAACATTGAGTAAGTTAGAATCCAGAACCACTCGATGTTACTTCGTATCTTACCCAGATCATTCGAAGGGGTATCGGTTTTACAGTCCCCATGGAGGTACAAGAATTGTTGAATCACAGACAGTGAAATTTTTGGAATTTGATATAGCCGAGAAGGGTAGTTGCTCACAGACCATTGAGGATAATAATATGGTAGGTACTACAGTGTCGATTTCTCTACCTGTACAGACAATTATGGAGCTCCCTACACCACAGACTGAGCCTGTTGTGGTCCAGGATCCTGTTATTGAAACAGCTCCTGATGAAGAACTTCAAACCCCTCAGGTGCAGGATGAGGAAGTAGTAGCTCCACTCAGGAGATCTATCAGGCAGAGACGATCGGCTATACCACCGGACTATATGGTCTATCTGGGAGAGCATGACTATGATATAGGCTGTGTGGTTGATCCAGTAACTTATTCAGATGCAATTTCTTGTCCTCAATCAGATATGTGGGTGGATGCAATGAAAGACGAGATTCAGTCTATGAAATATAATGATGTTTGGGAGCTTGTTGAATTGCCTAAAGGTTACAAGCCCATTGGTTGCAAATGGGTATACAAGACTAAAAGGGACTCCAAAGGAAAGATTGAGAAATTCAAAGCCAGACTGGTAGCCAAGGGTTTCACTCAAAGAGAAGGAGTAGATTATGAGGCGACTTTTTCACCAGTATCTTCTAAGGATTCTTTTAGAGTGATCATGGCATTGGTAGCTCATTTTGATATGGAATTACACCAGATGGATGTTAAGACTGCCTTTCTAAATGGAGACCTTGATGAGGAAGTCTATATGATGCAACCCGAAGGTTTTGCAGCTGATGATTCAGGTGAGCTTGTGTGTAGATTGAAGAAATCTATTTATGGACTTAAGCAAGCTTCTAGACAATGGTATTTGAAGTTTCATAGTGTTGTCACTTCATTAGGTTTTGTTGAGAACAAGTTAGATCAGTGTATATACAGCAAGGTCAGTGGGAGGAAATTTATTTTTCTCATACTCTATGTAGATGACATCTTGCTTGCAAGTAATGATATTGGATTACTACATGAGACAAAACGAATGTTGTCGAAAGATTTTGACATGAAGGACCTTGATAAAGCGTCTTTTGTCCTAGGCATTGAGATCCATAGGGATCGTTCTCGCCGAGTATTGGGTTTGTCTCAGAGAACATATGTTAATCGTATTCTGGAAAGATTCAGTATGCAGGACTGCAAGCCAGGAATTGCTCCTGTCATAAAGGGTGATAAACTGAGTCTGTCACAGTGTTCTCATACGGATGTTGAGAAAACCCAAATGAAGGATGTACCTTATGCTAGTGCACTTGGAAGTATCATGTATGCTCAAGTTTGCACTAGGCCAGACATTGCTTTTGCAACAGGACTTCTAGGCAGATATCAGTCAAATCCAGGACATGATC
>CM062225.1:33178715-33219580 GCA_031216235.1 Syzygium jambos
TGTCAAATTGCAAAGTTTAATGACATGTGATAATTGACATGTGTACCGATTTGGGGTTTTACCCCTCTGTTTGTCACAAATTTACCAATTTGTGATTTTTTGTGATATTAATATATTTTAACGGATACTAACAAAGGGTAAATTTGTCACAAATGTACCAGTTTGGGGTTTTTAGTGGTCAAAAAATTAGTTCGGGGGTAAAATTGTCACAAATATACCAGTGTAGGGTTTTTGGTGGTCAAAAAAATAGTTCGGGATAAAATTGCCAAAAGTATACCAGTTTGGAGTTTTTGGTGGTCAAAAAAATAGTTCGGGGTAAATTTGTCACAGGTGTACCAGTTTGGGGTTTTTTGTGGTCAAAAAAATAATTCGGGGTAAAATTATCACAGGTGTACCAGTTTAGGGTTTTTCACGGTATTAACCCCAAAATTTATCTACGACGCTCACTTTTGTGTTAAATTTTTTTTTCGGATCACTTAAAAAAAAACGATAACTTAAGTGCTAATTCTAATTTGGATCGCCGAAAATCTGACGTGACCATATTTTATTAATTTCTCAATCCTACGTGGCATGTTGGCGCTTACAGGGACAATATTTAGTAATATTTTAATATTTTTTTGATTTTTTAAATAATTTTTCTTTTTTTCCTTCTTTTCTTTTCTTTCTTCTTCTTTTATCTTTGGTCGGCGGCCTAGCCTCGCTCGGACGAAACCGCCGTCGCCCGGGCGAGGGTTGGCCTCGCCACGCCTCACCTCGCTTAGGCAAGGGCTAGCCCTGGCGAGGGCTCCCCTCACCAGATCTGGTGAGGACGGCCCTTGCCCAGGCCACGGCGGCCTTGCCGAGCGTCGCCTTCCCCCGGGCAATGCTCGGCGAGGCCGTCGTGGCCTGGGCGAGGGCCGGCCTCGCCGGGGCTCAACCACCCTCGCCCAGGCGAGGGTCGGGTGGGCCTTGCCTGTGGCGGACGACGGCGGCTTTGTCTGGGCGAGGCCAGGCGGCCGGCCGACACCGACCACCGGCCAAAAGTAGAATAAGAAAGAAAAAAAAAGAAAAGAAGGAAAAAAATCAAAAATCAAAAAAATATTTTAAAAATCGAAATATATACATGAAAATGACACGTAGACCGATTTTTTTTTAAAAAAATCCAATTCAGATTAAAATTTTAACTATAAAAGTTACGTATTAATTTGATAGGAATTTTCGCTGTTGACATTTAAGTAATCGTTTTTTCTCTAATTTGACATTTAAATGAGCAGGCAAAAATTTTTTACACTAAAATAAATGCAGTACATAAATTTTGACAATTTTAATATTCTTTCCTTAATTTATAAAGCACGGTCGATCTTGCATATCCACTCACCTTAGAGTTTTTAGCTTTGTGGCTGTCAAGAATCTCCGTGTGGCTGATAGTTAACACGAGAAAATATCTTTGGCGTGTGAAAAACGCTCACCACAAAATTCAGGTCTGTGATGGTACGTCTTTGACACAGTTTTTCCTTTCTGAAACTTCTCCTTGAAAAGTTGGGCTGCTTGTCCCCCCCATGATTCAAAGTCCTTCTCTGAGGTACTGTTAGCACGCGTTATTGCTATCATTTCCTTTGGGAAATGTAGAAAGTGCCAAGAAAATGGAATACTAATGCCGCGTAAAGGAAAAGCCAAAGTGATTTACTACGCTTTTTAGCTCTTTCACGAAGGACATCCTCTCCGGGAATCGTACACACCGGAAGTAACTCAGCTCAGCACATGGCGTTAGTGACGATGAAGAGAAAGAGGGACTCGGACACAGCAACATCTTCCTCTACGGGTGGAGGTAGTGAGTCACTGGGAGCTGAATTTGATGTGTTCTTGAATTTCAGAGGGCCGGACACTCGCCTCAGCTTTACCGATCACCTCTATCACTCCCTGGATGGAGCTGGGATTCGCGTCTTCTTAGACGATGCAGAGATCCGAAAAGGTGAAAAGATTGGAGGCGAGCTTCTACATGCGATCAACGTCTCCAGAATTTACGTGCCCATCTTCTCCAGTGACTATGCATCTAGTGCATGGTGTCTTCGCGAGCTTGCCCACATGGTGGAATGTTCGAGAAGATCGATGGACAAAGTGATTCTTCCCATCTTCTTCGATGTCGATCCTGACGATGTTAAGCTCAGAACTGGATTATATGATGATGCCTTGAAAAGGCATGAGGACAGGTTCAGCTCCGATCAAGTGCTACAGTGGAAGGAGGCTCTAACAGTGGTCGCTTCTATCAAAGGATGGCATTGCAGAGATAGAGGGTAAGAGAGTTTCGGGTGCTTTTCTTCAATCCTTTTTCATGTCTTCAAATATGAATACAATAACCCTAGAGCGACAAATAAAGATTATTGGCTTATATGGTTGCGAGATGCATATGGTTGAAGGAATTTGGTAACTGCTATATGAATCAAGAGATTAATTTATACTGCTGCATAATTAAAGAAAGAATTTGTGCTTCTTCGCAACAAATTAATGTGAGGTTATCCTTATGGAATTTGCTGTGATTGGTGTAATTTGCTTCAGTGGTGACTTTTTGGGGTGATCAACTCAGATCAGCCGATTTCTTACTGTTTTTTTCCCTTTTTTGGTGCTAAGAATAAATCTTATGTTATTCGAGGATAAGAAACCTTTTTAAATTTTTATGTTCATTTTCTGGTAAATTGTAGTTACTTAACATTCTAGACCCCCCTCTCAAGCATTCTAGTAAATTGTAGTTCATTTTCTGGTAAATTTTTCGGGTGATGTCAGAGTATAGTTTCTGAAGTGATAATCCGATACAGCGAAATTTTTTTGAGGGTCGATGTTTAGCAGATCTTGAGGATGACAACACTCGGTGTTAAGGGGGTTAGAGTATAATTTATGAGACTTTAAGAAAGGAAAAAAAATGTTTTTTGGATTGCTGGAGTTGATATCCATGTATTGATATTAGCTACAAGTGATTAATAATTGTGTCAGGGACTATGATTAGTACGGTTTTTCAAATATCTTAGAGATGCTTGGATGTTTGTTATGTTTACCAAGATTAAATGGAGAGCAAATTGATTTAGCCGGTCGCATATTTAAGGAAAGAATGTTTAGCTGTTTGTGGAGGCTCTCACTAAAACTTGGTAAGAGAATTAATTTGGCCGGCGCATTTTCCTCGCTGAAAGTCGATGATGATATAGAAAATATTTCCCTAAATTATAATTGTTAGTATAGTTTATGACAATGAATCAACGCAAAATGCTTTTATCATCAAGGGAAATGTTTAAGCATATATTGCTGTAGATGATGAAAATATTATCAATCCACCGATCTTTCTAGGTGATACATACTTACGATTATTTATACGAAACAATATCTACCAATGAGTGATTTTCTGCAAAGTAAACGCATTGCATGCAAGACGAAGTTATATCTTATTCCGAGTATCAACAAAAGAGTAGTGTTATGACTAATAAGGTATTTACTTTTAGCTGGTTTAAATTTCCAGGAATTAGTTCTTTCAAAGTATAAACGGGATGCTTGCATAATTTAAGGATGACAGTGTGTATCTCTGTGGTTATTTTTCCGTGAATGTGTTGTCTTTCTCGGGTTCAAGGTTCCACGCCATGAGCATTAACTTTTGATTGTTGTGTTTTTTACTTGGTAGTTTTGCTACAAATCTTCTTCTCTCTTTCTGTTTGCGTAACTTTGTTCCTTTCTCATTGTAAAAAGATGTGATACATGTGTGTGTTTAAAATTGATATCTTGGCCTTAATTTGCTTTGGCTGCTAAATAAAATTTTCAGTTTCCGCCACTGATGTGAATGCCAAATTCACATTTTAAAAATCATGGAACTTGATGTTCTTTATGTTGTTACTCAATCTGAATTTCTTGTCCGGCAGCCAAGGGGAACTTATAAAACTTCTTACCGATGAGGTTTCAAGGAAACTGTCAAGAGGAATTCGAGTAGTGCCTGATCATTTAATTGGAATCGATGATCATGTGCAAGCCGTGATGGATTTATTAGGCAAAGACTCTCTCGATGTACGGTTTGTCATAATACATGGAATGAGCGGAGTCGGTAAGACAACTCTTGCCAAAGTTGTTTTTAACCAAATCACTTCTCAGTTTCAAGGTTGCAGCTTCTTGTCAGACATTCGAGAATTTGCACAGCAGGGTAAAATTGTGAAATTGCAAAACAGATTATTGTCTGACATCCTCAAGTCTCAATCCATAAAGGTTCGTGATACTGACTTTGGGATCAACATGATTAGAGGAAGATGTCGCCACAAAAAAGTTTTGATTGTTCTTGATAATTTGGATAAAAGGGACCAGCTTGTGAAGCTAGCAGAAAAATGTGATTGGTTCGGCCCGGGAAGTAGAATTATTGTGACAACTAGGGACATTGGTTTTTTGAAAATTAACAAGAATAATGCCTCAATACGTCCTAAAGTGTATCACTTCTATGAAATGGAGGAGATGCATGAGTTTTTTGCCATTCGACTTTTCAGTAGATATGCATTTGAGAGCGATACTCCTCCACTTGAATATGATAGAATAACAAGAGAAATTGTGAAAATCACCGGTGGACTTCCGCTGGCCCTTGTGGTTATCGGATCTTCACTTTGCTGTGAGAGCAAAGAAGTATGGGATGATGTATTAGCCAAGTTGAAGACAATGCCACACAAAGACGTTCGGGAAATATTGAAGGTAAGTTATGACATGCTGGAATATGAACAGAAAGAAATTTTCCTTGACATTGCATGTCACATGGCTGGTGAAAACAGAAGCGATGCAATTTCTATGTGGAGAGCTTGTGATTTTTTTCCCTACGAAGCCATCTCAGTTCTTGTAAAAATGTCTTTGATAAAAATTATGAATGACGACATTTGGATGCATGATCAACTCAGAGATTTAGGGAGGGAACTTGTTCGCAAGGAGAGTATCCAACATCCTGGAGAGCGTAGTAGAATATGGAGTTCCACCGTAGCCATGGATGTTATACAAAGAAAAGAGGTACGTATTGACTAAAGTTCTACTTTTCACTTTGTTTAGAAATAGAATAGGTCGGTACTATGTTAATTTACGACCGAGTGTTGTAGCTCATTGGTAAAGGGGTCATACGGCTATGTCGTAAGCGAACCTCTGGCCAGCTTGTGCTTTGGGCATTGAGTGCTCATGTCAGTGTCCTTAGTTTACTATGAGAATAACAACCTATTTTGGGCTTCCAAAAAAATAAATAACAATTAGTTGAAAATTGTTGTGGGGTCCACTTTTTTAAAATTTGTGGCTCACAACATTCTGTTATTCTAACGGTAGCCTAAATACTGTTACGCTAGCAACGTCCTTGGGCATTTGCTATGTCATGTGAGAGATTCCTTGCCTTTTGCCTGGTTGGGTTGTGGTAATAGGCTCGTATACTTGTGGGTGGATTGTGTGATTATGGCTCGTGAGTCAAAGAGAGAGTTACGTTAATCTTTCCAGTCTTTTACCAACAAAAAGAAAATATACTGTTTTAATATTTTTTGGTCGAATACTGTTTTAAATTCATGAGCCTTTTTTTATGTCCACCAAAGCAGAGGGCTAATTTTGCTATAATTTCCTTTACTAGGGAACAAAAAAACTAGTGGCACTCAATCTAGGGGGACAATCTCAAGTGTGCAATATTACACGTGAAGACATTTTAGGGCTGGTAAAGTTAAGGTTCCTTGAATTCGATGGAGGAAACTTTGTTGGGGACTTCCAAAATCTCTTTTCGGAGCTAAGATGGCTCTCTTGGCAAAATTGTCCGTCAGAGTTTCAAGCTACTAACTTCTCTCCAAGCAATTTGGTTGTCTTCAAAATTTCAGAATCTGATGTGACAACTGATTGGGGTGGATGGAGCCAGATCATGGTACGATACTATGTAATATGAGCAAATTACAATTAATCTTTTTCTTTGTACATAGTGAATATGATGATCTTTTTTTTTTTTTGGTAAGGTGAATATGATGATCTTTGTACATTCTTGTATGAATAATTTTACAGGGAAATTGTAGGTTAAAAGTCCTGCATCTTGTGAGTTGTAGAAGGTTGATCAAGACGCCTAACTTCTCTACGTGCTTGACTTTGGAGAGACTCGTTGTGAAGGATTGTGGAAGGCTGGTTGAAATTGACCCATCCATTTGTATGCTGCTGCATTTGAAGCATTTGGAATTTAATGGGTGTAATGGTTTGAAGATACTTCAAGGAGCTCCAACCACGCTTGAACTAGGCACGGTACGTCAGTCATGGCTAGACTCATTGGGTAATCTAAAGTGTCTATCAACACTAAGGATGGAAGAGTTGGAACTACTTGAACTTCCAGATTCGATAGGAGAGATACCTGGTCTTCAAGAATTGTCTTTGAGTGATTCATCTGTGGAGAAACTTCCGAAGTCAATTGGGAAACTGAAATCTCTAGTCGAGTTGAATCTATCTCGCACGAATGTTATAGAGCTACCCGATTCGATTGGAGAGCTTAAGAGATTGGAGGTATTGCTCATGGAAAGCTGTAATTTGAGAAAGCTACCTAAGGCAATAGGGATGTTGGAGAAGCTTGAATATTTAGAAGCTAGCAATTGCAAATTTTTGGAGGGAGAAATTCCGATGGAAATTGGGGCACTATCTTCTTTGAAAATTCTAAACTTGGGACATACTAGTATTTCTGAAGTGCCACCAACTATTAGTCAGCTTTCTCAACTTCACGATTTGGGTTTGCGTGCTTGTCATGGGCTTCAACAATTGCCAGAGCTTCCTCCAAGTTTGGAATCTTTGGAAATTACATCTTCAGCTTTACAGAGGATTCCGGATCTGTCAAACTTGACCAACTTAGAATGTCTGTATTTATCTGATTGTGGTAATATGCCTCATGCACCACCAAATGCATGCCAAGCTCAAGATTTGCAGTGGGTTGGGAGGTTAACTAAGTTGGCGTCTTTGAGATTGGACCTTCGAGGCATGACCCTGTTGCCTGCTGACTTTAGCACCCTTACCGAACTCCAAAATCTTGAATTACCAGGCTCCACCTTTCAATCTCTCGAGTGGATTCCACCTAATATTGAGGGGTTGAGGTTCTTTGATCTTGAGTCCACAGATGGATGGTCATGCCTTCGCACGTTCAAATATTTGTCCAAAATAGAAGTATGCAGGTCATGCTCGACTGAAATTCCACTGGATGTGCTTGGACAGGTGGAGAACCTTCGCAAATTGTATATATTGGACTGTCAATTCCTTGAGAGACTAACTCACATACAAAGCTTAAGAAAGTTATGGTTTTTGGGGGTTACTAATTGCCCGGGGTTAGTTGAGTTTCAAGGTCTTGAACAATCAGAATCGGTGGAGCATATATCTATTTGTGCCTGTCCATCTTTAAAAGAGCTACCTGATCTTTCCAGCTTGCAGAACCTGGAAACGCTGCATTTATCTCGTTGTGACTCGTTGGAAAGTTTGCCTGTTGTAGCGAATATGGAAACATGTCGTTTGACTGTTGTCTCATGCCGGATGCTGCCTCGCGTGATATGTCCCTTGTCAGCATTTGGATCAGGAAGGCTATGATGGGCAGCTTAGAGTCCACAACCAGAAGTGGCGGCATTTGAATGCCTTGCTGAGATTAATCGTCATCTTTTATATTTATAGGTTGTGTATACATAACGTTCTTGTCCTTATACTGAGATTGAAAAGTAGCTACACCTAGCTGTTTTTTTAATTCTTGGACATAAGACGTGATGACCCTCAATCCTTTCCCTGCTAGTTATTTGGGTCATTTGCCACAAAAAATTTCTAAACCGCCTTCTGAAGGTCTCAACGTCCTCAGCAATGAAGAAATGAAAGGGCTCCTCCGCCTGTAAGTTGGTGGCTACCACAGTTATCTTGACGGACTTTGAACTTCGTCTTTCTCCAACATGTTTTTTTCCCATCTCCTCGTGTTCACTCTAAATTTACACGAGCCTGAAAAATGCAAGTCGTGCCAGGTTGATTGTGGCTTGACTTATACAGATATGAAACTTCGGTGCAATTGCAGTCCTTATGCATTAAACAAGGGAATGACGATGAAGAAAAGAACTCGATCTTAGGTCTTAACGTTGAGGTCTAGAACAGACTGAAATACTCAATTGCGGGCTCTGGTAGTTGATGGCAGGAGATCTCACAGAAGAAGTTTGGTTTTGACTACATTGAAGCAAGTTAGTAAGAAAGTAAAGGTGCAAGAATAAGAAATATGCCATTGCTTGACAAAGAGATTAATATGTGGTTTGGGGAACCACTACACGAAGCCTATTTATAGACTAGTACGAAGGAAACTTCCAGTCAGACACAACACATGAACCAAAGGACACAACAACTGAAGCCAATCGATGTAGACATCTCTCTAAACTATAAGATTTTATCTACTTGTGAAAACAAGTAATGGAGTCAACCAAGTAATTGTCTCAGTCAGTCAGTGGGCAAACTAAAGTAACAATAGTCAAAATATTCTAGACTTTGGATTTAACAGTGCTAATGCTTCCTTACATCAATATGATACAGAGAATTATCGGCTTCATCTGCATTTATAGATAACAACATGTATTAGTCTTGCGACTCTCTTAAAAAATTCAACATAGGTAAAGAAGCATCGTAGAATACATACCGGTTTTTCTGTAACGCGCATACAATATATATTTCCAGATAAATTGACAACTCGAGAAAAGTGGAATTAACCTTTCATGATTAGTAAGACTCTTATTTAATGATGAATAGAAACATCATATTATAATCCATACATGACCAGTACAAGCAAAATCAAATAAGTATTCAATTATGAAGTAATAATTATATATTCTCCATGCTTATATTAGAGAAAGCAGGACAATGGAGTATGGGTTCACTTATTTTGTTCTAATTAAGGTAAAGAGTATTTCTGATGTGGGAGAGAAACCTCCGCGAGCAATACTTTGTTTTTTTCTGGTGATTCGGCGAACATTATGGCTGCCAAAGAGAGAGGGTAGACCGAAATGCCTCACAAGCCCAAAAGCTCTACAAATCATGTCCCTGGCCTAATTTGACAGCCACGAACCCAAGCCCAATCCTACATCACACAACAATATTTATAGAACAAAACTACCAAAAGACAAGTCAATAGAAACAGATCAAAATCATCACTACGTGGAAGTCTTGTGAGTTTTTCCCAAGTCGCACAATCTGATGCAGTTCTTCTTGGAGCAATTGGAGGGTAATTTCTTCCCTGCAATCTTTCCCTCATAACTATACTATTCCTGCCTTTTCTTTACTAAGCTCTAAGTGGGACGATAATGAAAAACATTCGAAGCCAGAAACTGGGCCACTGCAATTAAGAGAAGGTCTTAACATGTTTGCAAACTTACGGCCAACAACTGGATTACCTCAGGTTGTTTTTAAAACACTTCCTAAATTGCCCGATTTCATTATTCTTTTTATGTTTTATGGACTAGATATCACGTGACAAGCTGCCTGTTTTTCTTTTATGGGACAGTAGATAGCTTGTAATTTGTCAGTTTCCTATGCTTCTTCTTTTAGAGGTAAATCTTCCTTAACTACATTTTATTTCTTCGTATATCTATGAATGCATATGTTCTAGAATTACCATAATCGCTGAAGAGATCGTCTCCCTCTTTTATACGGATTTACCTTCTCAGTTAGTTGACGCTTCTACTTTGGAGAAAGAGGTTGACCTAATGGTTGTGAGGGAGCTCGCAGGCGGTTAGTTTCCAACATATATTTGTTCTGTCGTGCTTGAATTTTTTTCAGTATGAGGTCGATGATTGTGTGTTATTTCCTTTGAATGAACTGGAATATACTTTGGGAAACCAAGGGGTTTTAGAGCCGATCAAAAGGGTGAGGAGATTGGTTTCATTGCAGCTGTAGACATGATCAAATTATTTTCTACTTGATTGGGGTCTGTTTTGCTCATCCTATAAGCGATTGCACTTCCCAAATTTCCTTGCATGACTCATTGTCATTAACTGGATATTGTTGTCAGCGCAGGTCGTTTAATCACGTGCATTATTCTAGATAGGCATTGAAATTGTCCTCACTCCAATCAATCACAATGTTTCGTCCTCTTTGTTATGGGATTTTTATTAATATATTCTTTCCATTTCTTCATTTTATGTAAAC
This sequence comes from Syzygium jambos, assembly GCA_031216235.1. Lineage (NCBI taxonomy): Eukaryota > Viridiplantae > Streptophyta > Magnoliopsida > Myrtales > Myrtaceae > Syzygium > Syzygium jambos. Next base: position 33,188,844 of record CM062225.1, read on the forward strand.
TTAATTGGGCAATGTTTTTCCAATGGCGGACTCATATTATTGGTTCTGTTCTTGTGTGGATTGGGAAGCTACCACACTTATTCAAGAGAGTCCCCACATACGCGCCCTCCACCCGGGCTCGTGCCTCAATCCCCTCGGTCTCCTTTTTCACTTGGCGGAGATGATGATCCCATGTATCCCTCGAAATTTTTAAAGTAAAATCGTCTGGCTAAAATTATCATATATTCCCACAAGTGTGCAAAACTCATATGAACCCTCTCAAAATTTTCTTTCCATTTGTTCTGAAGTATGTAGAGGGGACCAAATAATTATACATTTGTGCATTTCGGCGAAAAAGGTGGAGGGCAAAGTGCTTGTCATGATGCTGAGAGCCGGGAATGTTCCTCCCTGCCTTTTACCAAAGAAAAAGAAATATTTTTTGTTGAATTCATGGGCCTTTTTCTTATGTTCACCAAAGCTCAGGCTAATTGAGCTATAATTTCCTTTACTAAGGAACCAAAAACATGGTAGCCCTCAAACTAGGGGGACAATCTCAAGTGTGCAATCTCACAAGCGCAGACATTTCAAGGCTAGTAGAGTTAAGGTTCCTTGAATTGGATGGAGGAAACTTTGTAGGGGACTTCCAAAATCTCCTCTTGGAGCTAAAATGGCTCTCTTGGAAAAATTGTCCTTTGGAGTTTCAAGCTACTAACTTCTCTCCAAACAATCTAGTTGTCCTCAAAATTTCAGAATTGGATGGAGTCAAATCATGGTACGATATCTTGTAATAAAAGTAATTTACATCTACTATTTTCCTGTGTGCATATTAAATTTGACCATCTTTATAACTATCCTTGTACGAGTAATTTTACAGGGAGAAAGTGCATTAAAAGTTCTGTATCTCGTGCGTTGCAGAAGGTTGACCAAGACGCCTAACTTCTCTACATGCTTGACATTGGAGAGACTCGTCATGAAGGATTGTGATAGGCGGGTTGAAATTGACCCATCCATTACTATGCTGCAGCATTTGAAGCACTTGAAAATTAAGGGGTGTATTGATTTGAGGGTGCTTGAAGGGAGCTCCAACAATGCCCAATCTAGGCATGGCACGTCAGTCATTGCCAAACTCAATGGGTAATCTAAAGCATCTATCCACGCTGAGGTTGGAAAATCTGGAACTCCTTGAACTTCCAGATTCAATAGGAGAGATAGCTGGTCTTCAAGTGTTGTCTTTAAGGAAGTCTTTGGTAAATAAACTTCCGGAGTCAATTGGGAAACTAAAATCTCTAGTCAAGTTGAATATATCTTATACGAACATTATAGAGTTGCCTAATTTGATCGGAGAGCTCAAGAGATTGGAGATTCTATTCATGCATGGTAGTAAATTAAGAAAGCTACCTAAGGCGATAGGGATGTTGGAGAAGCTCGAATATTTGATAGCTAGCAGTTGCATATTTTTGGAGGAAATTCCGATGGAAATTGGGGCATTCTCATCTTTGAAAGATCTAACTTTAGGTGGAGGCCGTATTTCTGAAGTGCCACCAAGTATTAGTCAGCTTGCTCGACTTACGAGTCTGGGTTTGCATCGTTGTGAGGAGCTTCAACAACTGCCAAGGCTTCCTGCAAGTTTGGAAATTTTGAATATTTCGTCTTCAGCATCACTAAGGATTCCGAATCTGTCAAACCTGACCAACGTAGAAATATCTGTCTTTATTTGATTATGATCATCCTAGATATCATATTATGCCTCATGCACCACCAAACGCATGCCAAGCTCTAGATTTGCAGTGGATTGGGAGGTTAACTAAATTGCGGTCGTTGCAATTGGACCTTTCAGGCATGACCACGTTGCCTGCTGACCTGTCTAATACCCTTACCGAGCTCAAGTATCTCCACTTGGCAGTCTCCACCTTTCAGTCTCTCGAGTGGATCCCACCCGAAATTCATGGGTCGACGTTCTTTGATCTTGAGTCCACAGATGGATTGTCATGCCTTCACACCTTCAAATATTTGTCCAGTTTCGGAATATACAGGTCTTGCTTAACTGAAATTCCACTTGATGCGCTTGGACAACTAGAGAACCTTTGCCATTTAAATGTAGTGGAGTGTCAATTCCTTGAGAGGCTATCCCGTTTACGGAGCTTAAGAAAGCCATAGGGTTTGAGTGTTAATTGGTGCCCACGGCTAGTTGAGATTCAAGGTCTCAAACAATCAGAATCACTGGAAAAATTATCTATTTTTCGCTGCCCATCCTTAAAAGAGCTACCGGATCTTTCGATCTTGCAGAACCTGATAGATTTGAGGTTATACTCTTGCGACTCATTGGAAAGTTTGCTTGTTGTTAATAAGGAAACATGTAGTTTGCATATTATCAGATGAAAGATTCTGCCTCACGTATCGAGTCCATAATTTGAATGGGTTGCTGAGGTACTCGCTTTTAGTAGGTACATTGTCGGTGGGAACTTTACTTTTTGATCAACTCGTTCACGCATCATCTCTTCTATCTATAGGTTGTGTATACATAACGTTCTTGCCCTTTTGTACCGAGATTGAAAAGTATCTACACTTTAGCTCTTTTTTAATTCTTGTACGTAAGATGTGATGAGACTCGATCTTTTCGCAGCTAGTTATTGTTTTACACCCAAATTTTTGTCGATAGGAGAACTATGAATCTTTTTTCGCGAAATTAAAAACAGTGAATAAAAGAAAAAGGAACAGAAATAAGCAAATAAATATATGAAAAAGAAGAAAGAAAAAGAATCCGGCCCAGCTCGTGTCTCCCAAAATCAGCGATTCAGATCTAATAAAGCAGGGACCCATTTTGCTTCATATTTTCGAAGTTGGATTCGATCCATTAACCCAAGCTCAGAGCCCACCCATGAGACCTCATTAAGCCCGCCCATTTCTTTAGGAAGCCCATCAAATGAGGTTCAATAAGAGAAAGAAAGAAAGGCCCACTGAGTACAAAAAACAAAGGGGAGCCCATCAAGAAAGACTCGGCCCATTGTCCATTTCTCTCTCTCCCGACGTCTTCCGGAATCTGCGCGAACATCACGAGCGCACGAGGTAGTGAGCGAAGCAACTCAACACCATGGAGCTTCTGGAGGATTCCAGACTGCCGAGCTGGAGACGCTCGTAACAGAATCATTTTTTGCATCAATATATGTGCATTGGACACGATACACAATAATATACATATCTTGATTAATTGGCAACTCGACTGAAAAGTAGATCCATTGGATGGTCTTCGGACAGTTTGAGAATCTTAGTCATTTGTGTGTGTTTGGGTTGATGGAATGGTGGAAAATAAGGGAAATAGAGACGTAGAGAAATGCTTCTTGTTTGGTTAGATTGAGTGGAAAAAGATGGAAGGGATGAATTTCCCGCTGGGCCCCCGATAGGAGGAAACGGAGGGAAATGCGACATAAGCTCCTTTTACCAATTTATTTTTTTTTTGGTAAAGTCCTTTTACCAATTTATGTTCCCTTCATTTCTTTTTAACTTCCACACACATACCAAAAACACAAACAAAAAAATTCTCTTTTGTTCCCTTCAATTCCTTCTTAACTTGAATTGCCATACAGACCGTGGCTAGTCTAATGTTTGAAAAACTCAACTCAATGCCCAAGTTGTGCATCTCATGAGCATCAGGCCGTATACTGCGAAGAATCGATCAGAGTAATAAACGTAATGCGGTTTGGTCTTGATGGGGCCTATTCAATCCCAATCAGAGTCCAAATAAACATCTAATGATCTTCACAGAGGAGCAGCAGTAAGAACCACCCTAAAGGAAGATTGCGCTGCAAGATGAAGTATAAACATATATTATCTAACCTATAGGAAAAACATGTCTTCTTGCAACGCTGTCTAAAAGATCAGTAACTAAGCAGTAAGGTGTGTGCCAGTCATTTAACCAGAGAAAGGAACAGAAGTGTTGTTGTTCAAAATGTGATTTTTGATGGCTGAGAGAAAAGTGCCATTAACAGGTACAATCCATCAATGACCGGGCTAAGATATGTTTGCTGCTTATCACATTGATAAAACGTATTAGAAGTGGCATTCCACTATTGCGACAGTGTTAGCGCCTAAATTGTGAAAAAGAAGAGCAATGAACCGAGTCATCGCAGCTTTTAAGGTGCATCTCAGAAAAGATCCCTGTCTAGTTTTGCTCTCTTTCCCTGAAATGATTCTCGAACGACCCAAGTCACTCAACGACCTGGGAAATCATCTGAACATATCGAGAGGCATTTGAATAGAGTGTAAATGCAAGCAAAAGAACACATCCGAAATAGTAAAGTAAATGCACACTGTGAATTCATGGAGAGAAAAGTTTAGGGAGATCATATCTATGAAACACTTCCCAACCTCAAGGAGATTGTCTTCTCATGCGACCGTAATTAACAAACAAGATCCGCGAAAGCTATAAGATGGAAGTCGGATTTTCTTAAAATTATCAATCATTTTGGTTTGAGAAGGGTAGTTGATTCATAAAGCAGTTCTGGCCTTCGTGGTCTCAGCTTTAGGTTTGATGAGTAATGCTACGCATTTGGAAAAGGCAAACAAACCACTTGGTATAATAATGTGGATATGATGGTCGTTTAGAGAAGTGGATGCACGGCATGTGATGGTGGATTTACCTAATGGTCCATACAGGCCCATCAAATTAATTGGTAAATCAAATTTGGTAGATTGTCTTAGCATTGCATTACCATACCTAGCATTACTCATATTTAACAGTGAAGTTGTATCCATAGCCCAGGGCTGGTTCTCTTTGGGTTGCCTGGATTTATCACTATCATTTGGCAAGGAGTAGCATATGGTCTGTTTCAGCCTGTGCTGATTCCACTTTTGCTTGGAGAAAGCTTTTAAAGGTTAGATCTTACCTTAAACTTGTCATTAATGTATCATTGGAAATAATGATTCCACATACTTAGGGTACATACTTGGGTAGTTCATATGATTTCAGTCTACCCATTAGCTAATACTGCTGAGGTTCCAGATGTTATCTTAAACCCTAATTGGCACTGGCCTCATGCCATATCAGATGAGTCGGTGGCTATTCATGTGATATCCACGATTTTGGCTATACGGAATAGCTAAAGAAATGATGTGCAGATTGTGGGAGAAATTGGCCATGAACCAAGTAAAGGATAGGTCATGGACCGATCAACCCGATCGGAAGGGTAACCAAGGGATTAACCATGGCTTGATTGAAGGATTGACTTGTGAATGATTAAGGGATTGGCAGTGAATCAATCCAATAACCATACAAGTAACCTAAGCTAATTCGGCCATGGATCGATTTCTTGATCATAAGGGTTAGTCTGGGACGGTCTTGTACCACCACGGATCGGTGGATGATCATGGATCTATTCTGCACGGTCTTGTTCTTGTCGCGGGTGACTCCGCATGGTCATGTACTGATCACGGACGACCATGGATCGATCCGTGCGGCCGTGTGTGGTCACGGAACGATCGGTTCCACACAACTACATGACAGCCGAGGGTCGTCCGTGGACCAAGTATACTTGGCCATGAACCGGTCACGGACCGACCATAGGACAGTTGGACGGGTCATGGACCATTCGTGGATCGGTAGCGAATTGGTTTGACAACCTTGCCGAATGGGTCATGTGCCTAAGCCGTATGCTAGATCATGCGCCTAAGTCGTGTGCTGGGTCATGTGCTTGGCCACGAGCCGGCCATGTGCCTAAGTTGGACCCTCCCGTAAGGCTAAAGGCCAGCCTAAGCACTAGCCATATGTCGTTTGGCCTGTGGATTCTACGAATGGGTTGTGCGCCAGGTCGCACACGGACCATGTGCCAGGTCTGCATGGGCCATGTGCCCGGTCTACACGAGCCGTGTGCTCGGTTTGCCAGGCCACGCGCTCAATTAGTGCCGGCTATTATACCCACGACATGGGCTACCGACCTAGTCATCTAACATAAGTTTAGCCAAGACCCGCCACTTCTGATGGTAACTCGGCTACGAACCTCGGTTGGATAGGCATGATCGATTGTGGATGGACACAAGGAACTCATACCCGACCAAGTTAGCACTTCCTTTGGCCTAATTCCCATGTTAGCCTTATTCCTTGAAAAATAGACAAAATAGAATATTCTAGAGAGAAAAGCTTATCTTTGTGAGCAAGTATTGGATAAGATCAAATCCAAAGTTCATGATTACACCAAGTTTAATCATTAAATGAAAAATGGTGAGTCACCTAGCTTAGTTGTCCAATGCATCATTACACTTCATTAATGTTAGGATGATTCACACCTTAAGTGACCCAATGAGAAGTAAGCAAGCATACACCTAATGCTTTGACTTGCCACACCATCAAAATAGGCTTGCCACTTCAAGGAATTTTATTGGTCCAAATGGAAGAGTGATGATGAGGTTGATGCCTATAAATAGAAGAGCCCCCTCTTGCATTTCCACCCATTGGCTCACCTTTTCACATCACCACTCTCTCTCTCCCTCATGCCACTCACTCTCTAAGCCACCCTCTCTCCTCTTGGCTGCGCCCTTGCTCACGCCCGTGCCCGTGCCGCGCCGTGTTGCTCGGTTCGCCACTAGGCCACCACCAATCCCCATCTTGGAGGGTAGTAACTAGACTTACTAAACCTTGACTAGGGTGTCGTGTTACGTTGTTGGGCAAATCATGTTCTTGTTATACTTTTGTGTGGTATAGTAAGTAGACTTACTAAATCTTGGCTAGGGTGTCGTGTTATGTTGTTGGGCGAGTCATGTTCTTATTGGACTTGCGTGATTTCCGTTGTTTGTGGAATGCTTGTTATAGTTTGCCATGTTTGTTTATGCATTTTGTAAGGTTTGCTCATGTAAGAATGCATGGCCCAGGCCATGGACGAGTCTCGCTTGGTTCGGATTGGCATCGAGACATGTCGAAACGAGCCTTGCTTGGAGGGTCGGTATTGAGGCGTACCGATCCAAGCCTTGCTTGGTGTAGGTCGGCGCCATGACCGGTCGATTCGGATCATGAACTTGGTTTTGTGCCAGGCATAAAGTGAGATTTTAAAGGTTACATTGAATGGCACGCACTTCACGTGAAGTACTCATGGTGGCATGATGCTTGTTGGCATAGTCGCATAAGAGAAAAAAATAGCCATTGCCCTTAATTGGGGACGTTGCCCGATTAAGTTCGGATGAATAGCCGTCACCCTTGGATTAGGAGACGTTGCCCGGAGAATATTCGGAAGAACCGTACCAATGGTTGAGATAATGAATCCCTCGTGTGCATGCTTTTGATTGAGATGTTGTTGCTTGAATAGAAAGGCAAGTTGAGATCAGCTTATGCACAAAAACGAGCGTGTCTGAAGCATCTTTGCTATTGATATGCTATTAATTGATGTGACTATGACATGTGCTTTGTTCGATGGCGAGGCGTCCTCCTATTCGGAGTTTAGTGAGTTTTACTTACTAAATCCTTGACTCACTCTGTTGTTTTTTAGATTTGTAGGCATGGAAGTCTCACACTAGTTTTGGGAGCCGTAGTCACGCTAGAGGAGATAGGAATTTCCCCCAGCCTACGCAGATACGTGTAGTGTGTTGAAAAGGGAAAAAAGGCTTGTAGAAAGGGGCTTATAAAATACACTCAGGTAATATAAGAAGTAGTGTATTGCAAAGTTGTTTTTTCTGCCGATTGCTTGTTGTCGTTTGGGTATTTGTTGTATGCTTCCACATGCTCTTAATAAGAAGATAAAATAAATGGGACGATGATGCACCTGGAACATCTTATTAATAACCATAAGGTGAGGACGTTACAATTCAAGCTACCCTTTGTGGAACTATTCTTCTAAACTCTCCAGTGGATGACAAAGTTCTTTGCATTGCTTCTTTTTCTATTGCATTGAATTCTTCTATTCCTTAGGAAATTGTTAGGAATAGAGGACCAACGTTGGATTGACATCGATTAATTTGATTCTCTCCCAATGATCCTAGATTTGGTTTCATATCTCGGTTAGTCATCTTATAGAGGCTGCCAACTATTGATAGGATCTTGAGATGGAGTTCTACTTCTGCCCCGCCATTATGTCTCTTATGCAATCAAGGAAAGGATTCTCGAGCACATCTCTTCTATGAATGTAATTATGCTGCTCAGATCTGGAGAAGGGTCTTTTGTTATGCCTTGTTGATAGATTTCCTAGGAACTGGGATACTGTTACCTGGATCAAGATGAGTGCTAGGGATCGTAGTTTTAACGCTATACTTCCAAAAATTGCTTGGAATGCCTGCCTTTATCATGTATGGAGAGCTAGGAATGAGCATATGCATTCACATTGTGCTCAAAATATTGATCTAATTTGATTAAATTTGCAGTCAAATGCAGCTTGGAAGGGAAATGTTCTCTTAGGCATAAGGTGGCTTGAGCTCAGTCTTTTCTTGTCTGAATTGCAATAACCATTGTAATAATCACTGTTAAGTGCAGTTGAGTGCAGCTTTTAGTTGCATAGCTGAATGTTGTTATTGTTGTTGTTCTTTCTTTCTTTCTTTTTTTTTTTGCAACTGAGGTCTGCTATGTTGCAATCTTATGCCGGTGCTTTCGTTTTGATGAGGGATTGATATGTTCAAGTTGAAGTGGGCCTGTAATGGAATCTACTTTATTCTTCTTGTTGAAATAAAAAGCTAATGGTGCGTTTGGTAATATTTCTATTCCTAGAAATAATTTCTTTAGTTTTTTTTCTATTTCTATTCCCTGAACAAGTTTCTGAGCAGAAAAATATGTTTGATAACTGTATAAAATTTATATTCTCAAAATAGGAAAAAAAAACAAAAAAGCGCTTGGTATGACCCTAAAAAAAATTTGTGACGTGGAATTTTTTAATAATTTTATGAGATTTTTCTAATATTTTGAATTTTGTGAGGCTCGACCTTGCCGGCTATCGCCGAGGCCCGGTAATCAACTAGAGGAGGAAGAAGAAGGAAGGAAAAAAAGAAAAGGGATATGTTCATTAGAAATCCTAAAACTTGCATAAAAGTGCAATTGAGTCCTAAAACTTGCAAAAAGTGCAAACAAGTCCTAAAACTTATCAAATTGATTCAAATGAGTCATAAAGTTAACACCGTCAAACTTTATAATGAAAAATGTTGACGTGGCACTAACGTGACTTATTTTAATATTTTCTCTCTCCTACCTGACTAAAACGACGTCATTTTGGCCAAAATTTGATTTTTAATACTATTTTTATTTAAATTAAATTTTTAAAAAATATTTTTTTATAAAAAAAGGAAACCTCCCCGACTGTCCTCCCCCTCTCTTTTTTTAATTTTTTTAATTTTAGCTTATTTTTAAATTTAATTTAAATAAAATTAATATTAAAATAATGATACAAAAAAGTCACGTCATTGCCGCATAGGATATAAAAAATAATAAAAAAGTCACGTCAACATTTTCCGTTAGTCAAATTGGACGGTGTTAACTTTTGGACTCGATTGAACCAATTTAATAAGTTTTAGGACTCGATTGTACCTTTTGCAAGTTTTAGAACTCAATTACACTTTGGTGACAAGTTTTATAACTTCTAGTGAACATATCCCAAAAGAAAATGACCTTGTTTCTGAAATTGTTCTTGGGAACAAAGAAGTAAATTTTTTTTACTTCTTGTTTCCGTTCCAAATCTATTCCCTGGCCACTTTTTTATTTCGGGGAATAAAAATTTAACTGACATTACCAAACGGATTTCTATTCTTTTTTTGTTTCGGGAGAAAAAAAAATAGAAAAACAGGATGATTACCAAACAGACTCTAACTTGCCTATCAAGAAATAAAAAATACATAATTTTAGCAATATCGAGGCAAATGATGCTTTAGCTGAATGTGAATCTCATCCTCACTTCCATGAAGTGTGAAAGCTAATCTAAAGTACGATTTTTATTCGATCTCAAGATAATTATCCGGGTTGATAAGAAGATTGCCGCTAGTAGTGAAATGCAACCTTGCAAAATATCAAAATTTTGAATGCTTACTATTACTGTCATTTGTTTGTCTCATATTCGATTCAATCGAAGCTATTTGAGCACCAAAGTCAAATTATGCCAAAGCTCTCTCCTTTATGTGTGCATTCAAATTTGTTTTTTTGTTGGGTATTGGTATTTGTATGTTAAGTATACTGTAGTCTGTGGTCCAGTTGAAAGGTAGCTCTTTGTCAAGTGAGAGAGCGTGCTGGGTGAAATTGGTTGAATTAGCATTTGTTGAGAATTAGCTAGACCATTGTGCATGAGAGAGTTTATCGCTTACAAGCTCACACGAGAAGGCTGCGAACGTGTGATGGCATTTATAAGGGGGAAGAACACTAGAAGTACCAATACTTGTGCATAACACTCATTTTTGCGTCAAAATTTTTTTTTGTATAACTTAAGTGTCACTTTTTAAAAAAAAACGATAACTTAAGTACTAACTCTGATTTGGGTCACCGAAAATCTGACGTGATCATATTTTACTAATTTCTCAATCCTACGTGGCATGTCGGCGCGAACAAGTACAATATTTAATAATATTTTTTTTCGATTTTTTAAATATTTTTTTCTTTTTCTCCTTCTTTTCTTTTTTTTCTTTTCTTTCTTCTTCTTCTACCTTTAGTCGATAGCCTGGCCGTAGCCTGCCACAGGCAAGGCTCGATCGACCCTTGCCCGAGCAAGGGCGGGCGAGGGTTGGCCTCGCCTCGCCTGGGCAAGGGCCAGCCCCCGCGAGGGCTCCCCTCGCCAAATCTGGTGAGGACGGCCCTTGCCTAGGCCACGGCAGCCTCGCTTGGCGTTACCTTCCCCTGGGCAATGCTCGGTGAGGCCGCGGTGGCCTGGGCGAGGCTAGGTGGCCGGCCGACACCGGTCACCGGCCAAAGATAGAAGAAGAAAGAAATAAAAAAACAAAAGAAGGAAAAAAATAAAAAAAATCAGAAAAAAAGGAAAAGTTGGGCTGCTTGTCCCCCCATGATTCAAAGTCTTTCTCTGAGGTACTGTTAGCACGCGTGATTGCTATCATTTCCTTTGGGAAATGTAAAAAGTGCCAAGAAAATGTAATACTAATGCCGCGTAAAAGAAAAGCCAAAGTGCTTTAATTACTACGCTTTTTAGCTCTTTCACGAGCGACATCCTCTCCCGGAATCGTACACACGGGAAGTAACTCAACTCAGCACATGGCGTCAGTGACGATGAAGAGAAAGAGGGACTCGGACACAGCACCATCTTCCTCTACGGGCGGAGGTAGTGAGTCACTGGGAGCTGAATTTGATGTGTTCTTGAATTTCAGAGGGCCGGACACTCGCCTCAGCTTTACCGATCACCTCTATCACTCCCTGGATGGAGCTGGGATTCGCGTCTTCTTAGACGATGCAGAGATCCGAAAAGGTGAAAAGATTGGAGGCGAGCTTCTACATGCGATCAACGTCTCCAGAATTTACGTGCCCATCTTCTCCAGAGACTATGCATCTAGTGCATGGTGTCTTCGCGAGCTTGCCCACGTGGTGGAATGTTCGAGAAGATCGATGGACAAAGTGATTCTTCCCATCTTCTTCGACGTCGATCCTGACGATGTTAAGCTCAGAACTGGATTGTATGATGATGCCTTGAAAAGGCATGAGGACAGGTTCAGCTCCGATCAAGTGCTACAGTGGAAGGAGGCTCTAACAGTGGTCGCTTCTATCAAAGGATGGCACTGCAGAGATAGAGGGTAAGAGAATTTCGGGTGCTTTTCTTCACTCCTTTTCATGTCTTCAAATATGAATACAATAACCCTAGAGCGCCAAATAAAGATTATTGGCTTATATGGTTGCGAGATGCATATGGTTGAAGGAATTTGATAAATGCTATATGAATCAAAGAGATTAATTTATACTGCTGCATAATTAAAGAAAGAATTTGCGCTTCTTCGCAACAAATTAATGTGAGGTTATCCTTATGGATTTTGCTGTGATTGGTGTAATTTGCTTCAGTGGTGACTTTTTGGGGTGATCAACTCAGATCAGCCGATTTCTTACTGTTTTTTTCCCTTTTTTGGTGCTAAGAATAAATCTTATGTGATTCGAGGATAAGAAACCTTTTTAAATTTTTATGTTCATTTTCTGGTAAATTGTAGTTACTTAACATTCTAGACCCCCCTCTCTATGAGGTGTTAGAAAGTGATGTCAGAGTATAGTTTCTGAAGTGATAATACGATACATCGAAATTTTTTTGAGGGTCGATGTTTAGCAGATCTTGAGGATGACAACACTCGGTGTTAAGGGGGTTAGAGTGTAATTTATGAGACTTTAAGAAAGGAAAAAAAATGTTTTTTGGATTGCTGGAGTTGATATGCATGTATTGATATTAGCTACAAGTGATTGATAATTGTGTCAGGGACTATGATTAGTACGGTTTTTCAAATATCTTAGAGATGCTTGGATGTTTGTTATGTTTACCAAGATTAAATGGAGAGCAAATTGATTTAGCCGGTCGCATATTTAAGGAAAGAATGTTTAGCTGTTTGTGGAGGCTCTCACTAAAATTTGGTAAGAGAATTAATTTCGCCGGTGCATTTTCCTCGCTGAAAGTCGATGATGATATAGAAAATATTTCCCTAAAATATAATTGTTAGTATAGTTTATGACAATGAATCAACGCAAAATGCTTTTATCATCAAGGGAAATGTTTAAGCATATATTGCTATAGATGATGAAAATATTATCAATCCACCGATCTTTCTAGGTAATACATACTTACGATTATTTATACGAAACAATATCTACCAATGAGTGATTTTCTGCAAAGTAAGCGCATCGCATGCAAGACGAAGTTGTATCCTATTCCAAGTATCAACAAAAGAGTAGTGTTATGACTAACAAGGTATTAACTTTTAGCTGGTTTAAATTTCCAGGAATTGGTTCTTTCAAAGTATAAACGGGATGCTTGCATAATTTAAGGATGACAGTGTGTATCTCTGTGGTTATTTTGCCGTGAACGTGTTGTCTTTCTCGGGTTCAAGGTTCCACGCCATGAGCATTAACTTTTGATTGTTGTGGTTTTTACTTGGTAGTTTTGCTACAAATCTTCTTCTCTCTTTCTGTTTGCGTAACTTTGTTCCTTTCTCATTGTAAAAGGATGTGATACATGTGTGTGTTTAAAATTGATATCTTGGCCTTAATTTGCTTTGGCTGCTAAATAAAATTTTCAGTTTCCGCCACTGATGTGAATGCCAAATTCACATTTTAAAAATCATGGAACTTGATGTTCTTTATGTTGTTACTCAATCTGAATTTCTTGTCCGGCAGCCAAGGGGAACTTATAAAACTTCTTACCGATGAGGTTTCAAGGAAACTGTCAAGAGGAATTCGAGTAGTGCCTGATCATTTAATTGGAATCGATGATCATGTGCAAGCCGTGATGGATTTGTTAGGCAAAGACTCTCTCGATGTACGGTTTGTCATAATACATGGAATGAGCGGAGTCGGTAAGACAACTCTTGCCAAAGTTGTTTTTAACCAAATCACTTCTCAGTTTCAAGGTTGCAGCTTCTTGTCAGACGTTCGAGAATTTGCACAGCAGGGTAAAATTGTGAAATTGCAAAATAGATTGTTGTCTGACATCCTCAAGTCTCAATCCATAAAGGTTCGTGATACTGACTTTGGGATCAACATGATTAGAGGAAGATGTCGCCACAAAAAAGTTTTGATTGTTCTTGATAATTTGGATAAAAGGGACCAGCTTGTGAAGCTAGCAGAAAAATGTGATTGGTTCGGCCCGGGAAGTAGAATTATTGTGACAACTAGGGACATTGGTTTTTTGAAAATTAACAAGAATAATGCCTCAATACGTCCTAAAGTGTATCACTTCTACGAAATGGAGGAGATGCATGAGTTTTTTGCCATTCGACTTTTCAGTAGATATGCATTTGAGAGCGATACTCCTCCACTTGAATATGATAGAATAACAAGAGAAATTGTGAAAATCACCGGTGGACTTCCGCTGGCCCTTGTGGTTATCGGATCCTCACTTTGCTGTGAGAGCAAAGAAGTATGGGATGATGTATTAGCCAAGTTGAAGAAAATGCCACACAAAGACGTTCGGGAAATATTGAAGGTAAGTTATGACATGCTGGAACATGAGCAGAAAGAAATTTTCCTTGACATTGCATGTCACATGGCTGGTGAAAACAGAAGCGATGCAATTTCTATGTGGAGAGCTTGTGATTTTTTTCCCTACGAAGCCATCTCAGTTCTTGTAAAAATGTCTCTGATAAAAATTATGAATGACGACATTTGGATGCATGATCAACTCAGAGATTTAGGGAGGGAACTTGTTCGCAAGGAGAGCATCCAACATCCTGGAGAGCGTAGTAGAATATGGAGTTCCACCGTAGCCATGGATGTTATACAAAGAAAAGAGGTACGTATTGACTAAAGTTCTACTTTTCACTTTGTTTAGAAAATAGAATAGGTCGATACCATGTTAATTTACGACTGAGTGTGGTAGCTCATTGGTAGAGGGGTCATACGGCTATGTCGTAAGCGAACCTCTGGCCAGCTTGTGCTTTGGGCATTGAGTGCTCACATGAGTCTTAATTTACTGTGAGAATAACAACCTATTTTGGGCTTCCAAAAAAATAAATAACAATTAATTAAAAATTGTTGTGGGGTTCACTCCTTAAAAAATTTGTAGCTCGCAATATACGGTTATTCTAACGGTAGCCTAAAAACTATTACGCTAGCAAAGTCCTTGGGCATTTGCTACGTCATGTGAGAGATTCCTTGCCTTATGCCCGGTTGGGTTGTGGTAATAGGCTCGTATACTTATGGGTGGATTGTGTGATTATGGCTCGTGAGTCAAAGAGATAGTTACGATAATCGCCCTTTTCCATTCTTTTACCAACAAAAAGAAAATATACTGTTTTAATATTTTTTGGTCGAATACTGTTTTAAATTCATGAGCCTTTTCTTATGTCCACCAAAGCAGAGGGCTAATTTTGCTATAATTTCCTTTATTAGGGAACAAAAAAAATAGTGGCACTCAATCTAGGGGGACAATCTCAAGTGTGCAATATTACACGTGAAGACATTTTAGGGCTGGTAAAGTTAAGGTTCCTTGAATTCGATGGAGGAAACTTTGTTGGGGACTTCCAAAATCTCCTTTCGGAGCTAAGATGGCTCTCTTGGCAAAATTGTCCATCAGAGTTTCAAGCGACTAACTTCTCTCCAAGCAATTTGGTTGTCCTCAAAATTTCAGAATCTGATGTGACAAGTGATTGGGGTGGATGGAGCCAGATCATGGTATGATACTATGTAATATGAGCAAATTACAGTAACTTTTTTTCTTTGTACATAGTGAATATGACGATCTTTGTACATTCTTGTATGAATAATTTTACAGGGAAATTGTAGGTTAAAAGTCCTGCATCTTGTGAGTTGTAGAAGGTTGATCAAGACGCCTAACTTCTCTACGTGCTTGACTTTGGAGAGACTCGTTGTGAAGGATTGTGGAAGGCTGGTTGAAATTGACCCATCCATTTGTATGCTGCTGCATTTGAAGCATTTGGAAATTAATGGGTGTAATGGTTTGAAGATACTTCAAGGAGCTCCAACCACGCTTGAACTAGGCACGGTACGTCAGTCATGGCTAGACTCATTGGGTAATCTAAAGTGTCTATCAACACTAAGGATGGAAGAGTTGGAACTACTTGAACTTCCAGATTCGATAGGAGAGATACCTGGTCTTCAAGAATTGTCTTTGAGTGATTCATCTGTGGAGAAACTTCCGAAGTCAATTGGGAAACTAAAATCTCTAGTCGAGTTGAATCTATCTCGCACGAATGTTATAGAGCTACCCGATTCGATTGGAGAGCTTAAGAGATTGGAGGTATTGCTCATGGAAAGCTGTAATTTGAGAAAGCTACCTAAGGCAATAGGGATGTTGGAGAAGCTTGAATATTTAGAAGCTAGCAATTGCAAATTTTTGGAGGGAGAAATTCCGATGGAAATTGGGGCACTATCTTCTTTGAAAATCCTAAACTTGGGACATACTAGTATTTCTGAAGTGCCACCAACTATTAGTCAGCTTTCTCAACTTCACGATTTGGGTTTGCGTGCTTGTCATGGGCTTCAACAATTGCCAGAGCTTCCTCCAAGTTTGGAATCTTTGGAAATTACATCTTCAGCTTTACAGAGGATTCCGGATCTGTCAAACTTGACCAACTTAGAATATCTGTATTTATCTGATTATGGTCGTCCTAGATATCTTAATATGCCTCATGCACCACCAAATGCATGCCAAGCTCAAGATTTGCAGTGGATTGGGAGGTTAACTAAGTTGGGGTCTTTGAGATTGGACCTTGTAGGGATGACCATGTTGCCTGCTGACTTTAGTACCCTTACCGAACTCCAAAATCTTGAATTACCAGGCTCCACCTTTCAATCTCTTGAGTGGATTCCACCCAATATTGAGGGGTTGAGGTTCTTTGATCTTGAGTCCACAGATGGATGGTCATCCCTTTGCACCTTCAAATATTTGTCCAGAATAGATGTATGCAGGTCATGCTTGACAGAAATTCCACTGGATGTGCTTGGACAGTTGGAGAACCTCCGCCAATTGTATATATTGGACTGTCAATTCCTTAAGAGACTATCTCACATACAAAGCTTAAGAAAGCTATGGTTTTTGGGGGTTACTAATTGCACGGGGCTAGTTGAGTTTCAAGGTCTTGAACAGTCAGAATCAGTGGAGCATATATCTATTTGTGCCTGTCCATCTTTAAAAGAGCTACCTGATCTTTCCAGCTTACAGAACCTGGAAACGCTGCATTTATCTCGTTGTGACTCGTTGGAAAGTTTGCCTGTTGTAGCGAATACGGAAACATGTCGTATGACTGTTGTCTCATGCAGGATGCTGCCTCGCGTTATATGTCCCTTGTCAGCATTTGGATCAGGAAGGCTATGATGGGCAGCTTAGAGTCCACAACCAGAAGTGGCGGCATTTGAATTCCTTGCTCAGATTAATCGTCCTCTTATATATATATATATATATAGGTTGTGTATACATAAAGTTCTTGCCCTTATACTGAGATTGAAAAGTAGCTACACCTAGATGTTTTTTTAATTCTCGTACGTAAGACGTGATGACACTCAATCTTTTCCCTGCTAGTTATTTGGGTCATTTGCCACGAAAAATTTCTAAACCGACCTGCGATTGTCTCCACGTCCCCAGCAATGAAGAAATGAAAGAGCTCCTCCGCCTGTAAGTTGGTGGCTGCCACAGTTACCTTGACAGACTTTGAACTTCGTCTTTGTCCAATGTGTTTTTTCCCATCTCTTCGTGTTCGCTCTAAAATTACGCGTGCCTGAAAAATGCAAGTCGTGCCATTGTGGCTCTACTTCTACAGATCAGAAACTTCGGCGCAATTGCAGTACTTATGCATTAAACAAGCGAATGACGATGAAGAAAAGAACGTGATCTTAGGTCTGCACGTCGAGGTCTAGAACAGACTCGAATACTCAATTGCGGGCCCTGGTAGTTGATGGCAGGAGATCTCACAAAGGTGGAAGAATAAGAAATATGTCATTGCTTGACAAAGAAATTAATATGGGGTTGGGGGAACCACTTCACGAAGCCTATTTGCAGACTAGTACGAAGGAAACTTCCAGTCAGACACAATACATGAACCAAAGGACACAACATCTGGAACCAATTGATGTAGACATCTCTCTAAACTGTAAGATTTTATCTACTTGTGAAAACAAGTAATGCAGTCAACCAAGTAATTGTCTCAGTCAGTCAGTGGGCAAACAAAAGTAATACTAGTCAAAATATTCCAGACTTTGGATTTAACAGTGCTAATGCTTCGTTACACCAATATGATACAGAGAATTATCGGCTTCATCTGCATTTATAGATAATAACAACATGTATTAGTCTTGCGACTCTCTTAAACAATTCAACATAGGTAAAGAAGCATCGTAGAATACATACCGGTTTTTCTGTAACGCGCATACAATATATATTTCCAGATAAATGGACAACTCGAGAAAAGTGGAATTAACCTTTCATGATTAGTAAGACTCTTATTTAATGATGAATAGAAACATCATATTATAATCCATACATGACCAGTACAAGCAAAATCAAATAAGTATTCAATTATGAAGTAATAATTATATATTCTCCATGCTTATATTAGAGAAAGCAGGATAATGGAGTATGGGTTCACTTATTTTGTTCTAATTAAGGTAAAGAGTATTTCTGATGTGGGAGAGAAACCTCCGCGAGCAATACTTTGTTTTTATCTGGTGATTCGGCGAACATTATGGCTGCCAAAGAGAGAGGGTAGACCGAAATGCCTCACAAGCCCAAAAGCTCTACAAATCATGTCCCTGGCCTAATTTGACAGCCACGAACCCAAGCCCAATCCTACATCATACAACAATATTTATAGAACAAAACTACCAAAAGACAAGTCAATAGAAACAGATCAAAATCATCACTACGTGGAAGTCTTGTGAGTTTTTCCCAAGTCGCACAATCTGATGCAGTTCTTCTTGGAGCAATTGGAGGGTAATTTCTTCCCTGCAATCTTTCCCTCATAACTATACTATTCCTGCCTTTTCTTTACTAAGCTCTAAGTGGGACGACAATGAAAAACATTCGAAGCCAGAAACTAGGCCACTGCAATTAAGAGAAGGTCTTAACATGTTTGCAAACTTACGGCCAACAACTGGATTACCTCATGTTGTTTTTAAAACACTTTCTAAATTGCCCGATTTCATTATTCTTTTTATGTTTTATGGACTAGATATCACGTGACAAGCTGCCTGTTTTTCTTTTATGGGGCAGTAGATAGCTTGTAATTGGTCAGTTTCCTATGCTTCTTCTTTTAGGGGTAAATCTTCCTTAACTACATTTTATTTCTTCGTATATCGATGAATGCATATGTTCTAGAATTACCATAATCGCTGAAGAGATCGTCTCCCTCTTTTATACGGATCTACCTTCTCAGTTAGTTGACGCTTCTACTTTGGAGAAAGAGGTTGACCTAATGGTTGTGAGGGAGCTCACAGGCGGTTAGTTTCCAACATATATTTGTTCTTTCGTGCTTGAATTTTTTTCAGTATGAGGTCGATGATTGTGTGTTATTTCCTTTGAATGAACTGGAATATACTTTGGGAAACCAAGGGGTTTTAGAACCGATCAAAAGGGTGAGGAGATTGGTTTCATTGCAGCTGTAGACATGATCAAATCATTTTCTACTTGATTGTGGTCTGTTTTGCTCATCCTATAAGCGATTGCACTTCCCAAATTTCCTTGCATGACTCATTGTCATTAACTGGATATTGTTGTCAGCGCAGTTCGTTTAATCACGTGCATTATTCTAGATAGGCATTGAAATTGTCCTCACTCCAATCAATCACAATGTTTCGTCCTCTTTGTTATAGGATTTTTATTAATATATTCTTTCCATTTCTTCATTTTATGTAAACTTAATTGGGCAATGTTTTTCCAATGGCGGACTCATATTATTGGTTCTGTTCTTGTGTGGATTGGGAAGCTACCACACTTATTCAGGAGAGTCCCCACATACGCGCCCTCCACCCGGGCTCGTGCCTCAATCCCCTCGGTCTCCTTTTTCACTTGGCGGAGATGATGATCCCATGTATCCCTCGAAATTTTTAAAGTAAAATCTTCTGGCTAAAATTACCATATATTCCCACAAGCGTGCAAACATCATGTGAACCCTTTCAAAATTTGCTTTCCATTTGTTCTGAAGTATGCAGCCCAATTCCCTAAAAAACCTCCAACTTTAGCCTTTGTCCCAATTATATCTCAAATTTTTTTTGTCTCATAAAAAATCCCAAACTTTTACTTTTGTCCCAAATCTACCCAGTTAACTTTTCGTCCAATTTTTTAATATTATTTTTTATTTTTTCGAATTTTTTATTTTTTATTTTATTTTCTTTTTCCTTTCCTTTTCTTTTTTTTTTGTTTCACCTTCAACCTCCGGGCGGAGACTGGGGCCAGCGAGGTCGGCCCCGCCGCCCGCTGGCGAGGCTCGACCTCACCGTTGCTGGGCTAGGCCGACCTCGCCAGTCGCCGGCGGGGCGGCGAACGTCTGGAGGCTGGGGTCGATGAGGTCGGCCCCGCCGGCTACTGGCGAGGTCGGCCTCGCCCAGCAACGGCGAGGTTCAGCCTCGGCCGACCTCGCCGTTGCTGGGCGAGGCTGACCTCGCTAGTCGCCGGCGGGGCGACGACCGGCCGAAGGCTGGAGCCGACTAGGTCGGCCCCGCCAGCCGCTGGCGAGGCTCGGCCTCGCCATTGCTGGGCGAGGCCGACCTCACTAGCCCAGCAACGATGAGGTTCAGCCTCGGCCGACCTCGCCGTTGCTCGACGAGGCCGACCTCGCCAGTCGCCGGCGGGGTCGAGCCTCGCTAGTTCTGGCGAGGGTCAGCCCCGCCGGCCGCTGGCGAGTCTCGGCCTCGCCGTTGCTGGGCGAGGCCGACCTCGCCAGTCGCCGGCAGGGTCGAGCCTCGCCAGATCCGGCGAGGGTCGGCCCCGCCGGCCGCTGGCGAGGTCGGCCTCGCCGTTGCTGGGCGAGGCCGACCTCGCCAGTAGCCGGCGTGGCCGAGCCTTGCCAGATTGGCCCCTGCCTTTGGCCGGTCGCCGGACCGGCGACCGGCCGGAGGTTGAAGGTGAAAAGGAAAAAGAAAAGGAAAAGGAAAAGAAAAAAAAATTTTCAAAAAAATAATATTAAAAAATTAGACGAAAAAGTTAACTGGGTAGATTTGGGACAAAAGTAAAAGTTTGTGATTTTTTATGAGACAAAAAAAAGTTTGGGATATAATTGAGATAAAGGCTAAAGTTAGGAGTTTTTTAGGGAATTGGGGCGAAGTACACGGAGGGGCCCAAATAATTATACAGTTGTGCATTTTGGCGCAAAAGGTGGAGGGCAAAGTGCTTTTCATGATGCTGAGAGCCGGGAATGTTCCTCCAATACTGGAGAAGTTAAAGCGATTTTGGGATGGAAGAAGGACAATGTTTGGCTCGATGATCCGCTTGATGGAAATAGTTTCCTATTTAGAAATGCTCGGCGGAGGGTATGGAACTCGAGGCGATGGTTGTCTTCGCTATATTTGTCGGCTGCAAAAGAACATTGGACTTTCGCAGGTTTCTTGGGCGACATCTTTGGGTTTCGGAGGCTGACATCCGATGTCGAAAAACTTGCTGGTGGCTGGAGACCTAAGAAGAGCATCCTGAAGATTTGGGATGTATTACCCTTAAGGGATGCGACGAGACTGGGTGGACGTCTCAAAAGCGAGTTCAAAAGCTCCTCTCATATGCCGTGGACCTTCTTAACTATTTCATCGTCTGCTAGTTTTACATTCGGAAATATTTGGTTGAACTAATGGCACAAAGTTTTTGATTCGGGTGTCCACAGCTATGAAGTGAAAATTCATCTCCACGTATCCTTAGGACTAAATTTGCTTTTATACTTTAGATGTTGATTTCTGCCTTTGCATGCTATATTTCTTTTGTACATATATAAAATAAATTGATTTTGCTATAGGGATGAGGTAACATGGCCATGGCCAATGTGAGTTTGTGAATTTCAAGACGGAGTTACATGACACTGCCTTGATCGTCACCATTGCAATTTCAGTTCTCATTAAAATGAATGATAGGCGTGAAATTATATTTCGCTATTTTTCTTTTCTACTCTTTTCTTTTTCTTTTTTTTAGACTTCGGACTTTCGAGATGACTCTTGCGTTTCTCTTGATTTCAATTTCAGTTCCTTGCACTTTTTTTTTCCTTTTCTGTTTCTTATGGTCTCTAGTTTGTGAATTCTAATATAAGATTACGTACCTAACTTTGAAGCTTGGCATGTTATTTACAACATTTATCTTGACCTTTAACTTGAAATAAACCCCACTTACGGATATAAATCGTAGTGCCCACGAAATCTGAATAAGGATTTACCCACATCTCAATTGCAGCTCCTAAAATTCCTTTTAACATGATCGATGTATTATCTATCAAACATATTCGAAATTTGATTGTTTAACCAGCCATTTTATTTACATCAATGAAGTCTAATTGAGTGTTTATTAACACGGAATAGTCTTTGGCATAATGAGGGAGGGGGATTGACGCATAAGATATTCATTTTGTGATTTTAGAGTTAAGTGTGAATTTTTAGAGTCACTCCATTGTACGTCGACGTCCATGTGTGATGTTGAAGTTTATCATTCATGTTGTATAATTTCACTCGTAGATCCTAGAATATCATAAATGCTTCCCCACATGTTCGGATGACAATAAACCTTTCCCTTTAAGAAATTATGCATGAACTTTAAAAAAAAAATAGAATGGTTAATACCGCGAAAAACTCCAAATTAGTACATATGCGACAAATTTATCCATGACTAATTTTTTAACCACCAAAAATCTAAACTAGTACACCTGTAACAAATTTACCTTATGTTAGTTTCCATTAAATTTTATCGTTAAATTGCTGATTTGGATGACATATGGTAGTTGATGGGTATACCATTAGAGTTTTATCATCATTTTGTCACAGATATGTCAGTTTGAGGTTTTCATGGTACTAATCTAAATAACGAAAATTAATGGAGGATAAATTTGTCACAAATGTACCAGTTGGAGATTTTTTGTGGTTGCAAAATTAATTTGGGGTAAATTTATCATATGAGTACCAGTTTGAGATTTTTGGTGGTCAAAAAATTAGTTTGGGATAAATTTATCACAAGTATATCAGTTTGAGGTTTTTCGTAGTATTAACCTTAAATAGAAATACCTAAGACATCATATACATATTATATAATAGAATGTACGAGTGTCATTTCGCGAAAATGTAGTAAATAATGCATGCATGAGCAAGTAGTATATAAACACGTTTGACTATGTCGAGGCAATTTCATTTGGGGGCAGAGGGAGAAAATATTCAGACAGTTTGTAAAATTTTATACTCAATTTTCTCAAATATGGAATAACTTTCGCTTCACCGCGATATGGAACGACTTTTTTCGCATTGTTTCTCTTCATATAGAAATCCTCTCTTTCGCACACAGTTTTTCACTCTCCATTAGTACCATATCCTTCTCTCTCGCCGCAAACAGTCTCGCCTTTTTCTTTCCAAGACACATTTTCACTCTCTACTTTAAGGGTTAATATCACGAAAAACTCCAAACTGGTATACATGTGACAATTTTACCCTAAACTAATTTTTTACCACGAAAATCCCAAATTGATATACTTAAGACAATTTTACCATGAACTAATTTTTTTATCACGAAAACCCCAATCTGATATACCTGTGATAATTTTACCCGAACTAATTTTTTGACCATCAAAAACCTCCAAACTAGTACACAAATTTACCCTTTGTTAGTTTCTGTTAAATTTTACTATCAAATTGCTAAGTTTGATGGCACGTGGTAGTTAACGGGTGTACCAGTTTGGGATTTTACTCATCTGTTTGTCACAAATTTATGAATTTGTGATTTTTTGTGATATTAATCTAATTTAACGGAGGGTAAATTTGTCATAAGTGTACCAGTTTGGGGTTTTTTATGGTAAAAAAATTAGTTCGGGGTAAATTTGTTATAAGTGTACCAGTTTTGCATTTTTTGCGGTCAAAAAATTAATTCGGGGTAAAATTGTCATAGGTGTACTAATTTAGGGTTTTTGTGGTCAAAAAATTAATTTAGGATAAATTTATTACGGGTGTACTAGTTTAGGGTTTTTTGTAGTTAAAAAATTAATTCGGGATAAAATTATCATAGATATACCAGTTTTGGGTTTTTCATAGTATTAAGCCCTACTTTAACAAAGATCACTCACTCATTCTTCTTTAAGAACACCCTCACATTTTTCTCTCAATCACTGCTTCAATCCAATTCAGTCGGTCTCTTTTCTCTTTAAACACTCTCACTTTTTTCTCTCAATCTGTCACTTTTTAATCAATTTAACCCGCCTACTCAGGATCCGATCGTGTTTGGACCCGATATTTGTAAATTCTGGAAAAATATCAAACTAATTGAAAATGGCGCCAAATTTTATGGGCAGCTGGCTTAGGACGCACTCGTCAACTTTCATGTTTTACATTTTCATAAAAGAGCCCTCCAAATACTAGAAAACTTGCATTAAACACCCAAGACTCAATCTAAAATAATATTGAAGGCCGATTTTTACGTTATCTGAAAAAAATCGAAATGACCACCTAAAACTAAGTAAAAAATTATGAAAATTTATAGATTTGCAATTCAGGACCACCTTAACAACTCTCATTCTCTAAGTTTTTACAAAAAATATCTCCAAGTATTTTTAAATTGTAAAACAAGTTTGGTCAACAGGAACAATTTTCACAGATCTGTCAAAGTTTTTGCTCGGTAATTTCGATGAACTTTTGAGAAATAAAATTAACTTCAAATTCATTGGCCTTTATATCAGTAGAAAGATACAGGTCTCAACTATAAAATTTATCGAGACAAGTTTTCCTAATTCATTTTGGATTTTTCCGAAAAAAATTGAAAAATTTTCCTAATGTTATCATTCTTCTTTTCTTTTCATTTTTGTCTATGGTTAACTCTTCTCCATTTACCTATGTTGTGTGTGGTATGTGTGCTGACTCTAAAACTCGGCATAAATTTCCAGAGTTATCGTGCTTATTTTCTTCTTTTTTTTGTGTAGCCATAAGTCATTTGGGATTACCTCTGGTTATCCCTTCCTTTTTTTCTTTTGGGCAAATGATTAACCATTCTTCATTTATTCCGTTTTGGTGTAAAATCCTAGCGTTGTGTTGTGTGGTTTAATCTGTTTTGGAATAAAATCATAGAATTGTGATGTGTGATTTACTCTGTGTTGGTGTAAAATTCTAGCATTATTATGTGTGGATTACTCTATTTTGGTGTCTATGTGGTTTACTTTGTTTTGGTGTAAAAATCCTAAAATTGTGTTATATGATTTGCTTTTTTTTTAAATTGAATATGATGCATACACGAACAAAGAAGACGTCGGCAAACAAGACAATCCTAGAGAACTTGCTGAGGGTGGTGACGTTGATGCTGGCGATAACGGTAATGCCAGTGATTACGACGATTACAATACCGAAGATGGCGATGGTGATTCCGGTGATGAAAATAAAGAGGAGGGTGATGGTGAGGCTCATGTAGGGAGCCTTGTTGAGATGTTGTGGCTATTATCGATGATGGTGTTGATGCACCTACTCTTGGCAATGATAGCGGTGTTTCATCTATGGAAGAGGAGAAAGCTGATGGTGAGGTTAATGCTGAGGAGGAGGAAGCCGATGCTGAATCTGATGCTGTCGTGGAGGAGAAAGTTGATGGTAAAGCTGATGCTGAGGAGAAGGAAGCCGATGCTGAAGTTGATGCTATGATGGAGGAGAAAGTTGATGGTAAAGCTGATGCTAAGGAGGAGAAAGCCGATTCTGAAGTTGATGTTTAGGAAGACGAAGCTGATATTGTAGTGAAGGGGAAAGTTGATGGTAAAGCTGATGCTGAGGAGGAAGAAGCCTATGTTGAAGCTGATGCTGTAGAAGAGGAGAAAGCTGATGGTGAAACTGATGTTGTGGTGAAGGGGAAAGTTAATGGTAAAGTTGATGCTGAGGAGGAGGAAGCCGATGCTGTAGAGGAGGAAAAAGTTGATAGTAAAGCTAATGTTGAGGAGGAGTAGGAGGAAGATGCCATTATTTATAAAGTTGATAGTGAGAATATCCGAATGATGTTCGTTACACATGTAAGAAATTTGGAGATTTAACAAAATACTAACAGTTATACACTCTTCGAACACCCTCATTTTTTTCTCTCAATCCCTCACTTTTTAATCAATTAACCCGCTCACTCAAGATTCGATTGTATTTAGACCCGACATTTGTAAATTCTGAAGAAATATCAAACAAATTGAAAATGGTGCCAAATTTTATAGACATGTCTTAGGATGCATTCTTCAACTTTCATGTTTTACATTTTCGCAAAAGAGCCATCCAAAAACTAAAAAAACTTGCATTAAACGCCACAACTTAATCTAAAACGATTTTAAAGGCAAACTCTTAAGTTATCCAAATCTCATTGAATTCACATAAAACTAACTAAAAAATTATGAAATTTCGAAGATTTGCAATTGAGGACCACCTCAACAACTTTCACTTTCTAAGTTTTTACAAAAAATACCTCAAAGTATTTTTAAATTATAAAACAAGTTTAGTCAACGAGGGAATAATTTGCACGTATCTGTCACAATTTTTGTTTGGTACTTTGGATGAACTTTTGACAAAAAAAAATGAACTTCAAATTCGATGGTCTTTATATCAGTAGAAATATATGGGTCTCAATTACAAATCTTATGAAGACAAGTTTTCCTGCTTCTTTTCATTTCATTTTCATCCATGGTTAACTCAAGTTTTCCTAAAGTTATTGTGCTTCTTTTCATTTCATTTTTATCTATGGTAAACTCTTCTTCATTTACTCTATGTTGTATGTTGTATGTGTGCATACTCTAAAACCCGACACAAAATCTTAGAGTTATCGGACGTATTTTCTTCTTATTTTTTGTTTGATGAAGAAGATTTCTTAAAGATGACTTGTTGCGATAAATCATTTGGGGTTCACCTCTATTAACCCTTTCTTTTTCTTTGGTTGAATGTTAACCATTCTTCATTTACTCTGTTATGGTGTAAAATCCTAGCATTGTGTTATGTGGTTTAGTTTGTCTTGTGTAAAATCTTAGAATTGTGTGGTTTATTCTAGTTTGGTGTAATATAATTGTGATATGTGGTTTAATCTGTTTTGATGTAAAATCCTAGCATTGTGACATGTGATTTTCTTTGTTTTGGTGTAACTTATTAGAGTTGTGTTGTATGGTTTCTTTTTTTTTTTCCAGATAAATATGATGCAGAGACGAATGAAGAACATGCCAACGAACAAAAAAATTCCAGAGAACTTGCTGAGGGTGATGTCGGCAATTACAACGATAACAATACCAGCGATAAGGATGAAGAAGAGGGTGGTGGTGCGGCTCAAGTAAGGAGTCTTGTTGAGATGTTGTGGCTATCACTGATGATGGTACTACTGCACTTGCTCTTGGCTTGATAGCAGTGTTTTGTATGTGGAGGAGTATTGAAGTTGGCTATAATACTAAGGAGGAGGAGGAAGCTGATGTTGAGAATGTTAAGGTAAATGAAGAAGAAAATATTACTATTGATAAAGATAATAATGAAAATGTTAAAGAAGAGGAAGATGCCGCTCTTTATGAAATTGATGGTGAAAATGTTGAGGCAATCAAGCTGATAGTAAGAATATTAAGGAAGAGAAGGAAAATAATGCTAAAACCACTGTTGATAAAATTGATGGGGAGAATGCTAAGGCCACTTTTGTTAAGGTTGATTGTGAGAATGCTAAGATTACTGTTAATGAGGCTGATGGTAAGAATGTCGAGGAAGAGGAGAAGGATGAACCTGATGCTAAGAATGTTAAGTAAGAAGAGGAAGAAGATGCCGCAATTAATGAAGCCAATGATGTAAATGTTGAGGAAGAGGAAGATGTCACTATTTTATGAAATTGATGGTGAGAATGCTGAAGTCACTGTTGATGAAACGTAAGAATGTTGAGGAAGAGAAGGAAAATAATGCTAAAGTCACTGTTGATGAAGCTGATAGTAAGGAGGAGGAGGAAAAGGAAGAAGTCATGTTGATGAAGTTTATATGATGTTGAGAATGTTGAGAAAGAGGAGGAAGAGATCTTTGTTTATGAAGCTGATGGTAAAAATACTGAGGTCACTGTTGATAAGATTGATGGTGAGAATGCCGAGAAAAAGGAGGAATATGCCACTATTAATGAAGTTGATGATGAGAATGCCAAGAAAGAGAAAAAAGAACAGGCTACTATTAATGAAACTAATAATAATAATGCCGAGGAAGAGGAGGAGGAAGAAGCCACTGTTTATGAAGATATTGAGCATTGTGAGTTTTCCTCGTTATGATATAAGGTCTGGGTATTATCAGTTTTTTTGTTGGCTAGATGATGAAAATAATGAATCTGATGTTGAGAATGTTATGGAAAAGGAGGAAGAAGATTCACTATTAATGAAATCAATAATGAAAATGTTGAGGAAGAGAAAAAAGCAACTATTTATAAAGTTAATGATGAGAATGATGAGACCACTATTGATGAAGCTGATAATAAGAATATTGTGGAAGATGAGAAAAATAATACTGAAGCCACTGTTAATAAAGCTGATAGACATAAAGCTAATGAAGAGGGGGAGGAAGAAGCTATGTTGATAAAGTTGACAGTAGTAGTGAGAGAGAAAGAGAAAAAGAAAAATATTGATTTATGAAGCTGATGATGAGAATGTTGAGGCCGTTGTTGATGAGATCAATATTGAGAATGCCGAGGAAGAGGATGAGGAGGAAGATGTCACTGTTGATGAAGCTGATGGTGAGAATGCCGAGGAAGGGAAAAAAGAAGAGACCATTGTTGATGAAGTTAATGGTAATATTATTGAGGAAGAAGAGGAAGAAGAAGCCGCTATTTATGAAGAATGTTGTGCATTGTGAATTCTTCTCATCATGATGAAACTGATGGTGAGAATGATGATGTTATGTTTATGAAGAATATCTCGGTATAGTGAGTTTTTTGAACCACAACAAAATTGATGATAAGAATGTTGAGGAAGAGGAGGAAGAAGCCGATATTGATAAAGTTAAGGGTGAGGATGTTAAAAAAGATATTGTTAATGATAATAATGATGGCGACGATGACGACGAGCTGCCTACCTTAATATGTTATGTGGTTGAGATGATGTTGATGGTGGTAATGGCGATGGTGTCGCAATATGGAGTTGTATAACAACGAAGAGGCAATGATTGGAATAAATGATACTGAAGAGGATACGGAGGAAGAGGCTAAAAAAAATTGGAATTTAAAATTATATTTGCATCTTAGATTTAGAGAGAGTATGTATGTATGTATTTACCTGACAGATCAGATAAATCTGCAACTATTTAAGCTAACTTTATGAAACTACTCTCCCAAACTTTCCGGTGGATGGTTAAGTTTTTTGCACTATTTCTTCTGCTGTTGTATTGAGAAAATTGTTAGGAATAGAGGATCAAAAGTCGATTGGCATCAATTGATTTGGTTCTCTCCCAATGATCCTAGTTTTGGTTTTATATCTTAGTCATTTTAAATAGGCTGCTAACTCTTGATAGGATGAGTTTAGCTTGTGCATTGCCATTATTTCTCTTATGTAGTCTAAGAAAGGATTCTTGAGCACATCTCTTCTCTAAATGTAATTACAGTGCTTAGACCTGGAAATAAGTCTTTTGTTATGCCTAGTTGATAGAAATTTTGGGAATTAGAATGTTGTTGCCTCGATCAAGACAAGTGTTGGAGGTCATAGTTTCAAGGATACATCTAAAACTTGCATGTGGTTAAAACATAATATTTGTAGGTGATTGTTGTAATATTTGGGATTTTTTACCAAGTCAAAAAGGTGGTGGGATCCACATTAAAAAAGGAAAAAGGGTGAACAAAAGAAAGAAAAAGGAATGTTTTAGCTCATTTTAAATTGAGAGCATGTGTGGAGAAGAGCGAAAAGGGAAAGAGAAGGAGAAGAAGAGAGGGAAAAGAAAGAGAGGTTTTGCGTGCACATTGCGGACACCTTATCAAGCCGAATTTACTACGTATCACAATGTCCAGTAAGTGCTCACGCCCTCGTTCTTCCAATTGGTGAAGTTTTCGAAATTTTGTGAAATTTGAGCCATGTAAACGAGTTTTGAGTTGTTGAGTTATGAGATTTCCTGGAAATTGTGTATTATGGCGTTGGAGAGTTGTGTGTTTGATGGGAGTCGACTTGGAGTAACGGTTTGGTTGAGCGAGAATTTTAGAGTTTTGCGTGCGAATTTCGTGTTGCGTTTATGTTTAAATAATCAATTTGGATGAGCAATTTGTTATCGCGTAGAAGTCGGTTTGTTAGTGATTAAGTTTAATTTAGCCGATTCGTAGTTGAAGTAGCGTTTTACTTAAATTTAGACATCTCTCACTCATTTGATAGGATCGCGAGTTCAATGGTTCGAATAATCGTTGTTGTTTGATCGTAGGCATTCCAAGCTAAGTGGTGCTATCTCTTCTATGGATTTGTAAACTTATGTCTTGAAAGTGTTAGGTTTGAGTATTGAGTTATTAAAACATGTTTGTTGCATAAAAGTTTACATTGGGCTATTATTACCTTTAATATTTAAAAACGATTTAAGAATGATTTTAAGAAATATATTACGAACGGATATATATGTATTACATTATAAACTAGTTTATGGAATGAATTCTAAAATGAATCGAGAAACGTTTAATGAAAAACGTTACAAAATGTTATACATATCGATTTGTGAAATTGATTTATGAAATAAGTTCTGAATCGATATGATAAGTGCTTTACAAAAAGTATTTTAGAGGATGGACTATGTTGCAAAAAGGTTATCTGTATCGGTTTATAAAATATATTGTGGTTTACGAGATTAATTTTGAATTGGATTTCTGGTGTTGAAGAACGATTATTTAATACTCAATATGGCTGTGAACTTGGGTAAGGGTTTTGCAGTATGCATACAAGTTAAGATGTCCTTCTAGGTTGAGTCACCAGTTTTGTAGGTGGAGACCCTGTTAAGGAGGAATATGGATTGCCTTGTCACCAAACGTTGTCGTGACCATGGTAAGATATTAAGCATGTTTCTAATAAAGTTATGAATAACAACA